>BQNB010038705.1:0-48572 GCA_026074375.1 Tanacetum coccineum | reverse complement strand
CTTCAGTATGTCAAAGAGATGAAGTTATGTATTGATGAAGAAGTACGAATATAAAGTCAAGCTTTCAAGATTACAACAAATATAAGCACGTTAGCCCGATAGTCACAAGCACACAAGATGGCGAAAGATCACAAGATGATGATTGGAGATTAAATTTGGTTGATGATCTCAAGAAAGCTTAAGATCACATACAATGACAATCTTAAAGAAACAAGCTCAAGCCACAAGTCAAAGATCACTACATAAAGATGCAAGACAAAAGATCAACTATTACATAAAAAAGACTTAAGATCAAGACAAGAAGCTTCAACGATTAATGATCAAGGTCACAAGGAGAGATCTCTATGATCACCCCTTAGGGGGAGATTGTTAGAAATACAGAAAGTGTTGATCAATTATGAGATCTTAACGATCGTCCCTTAGGGGAGATTGTTAGGAATTCAGTTTTTAGTAAAGTAACGATCATTATCGATCTTACGAGCCTTTGTAATAGTTAGACAATTTTATGTATTATTTACTAAGCTAACCGGGCTAAAGCATAGAAAGCCCATGGAAAGCCCGGTATATCCTTTGTATAAAAGCCCTGTCCACACATGGAGAGGGTGTTGGTTGATCATTTTATTATACACACACATCAAGTGTAGTTTCTCTCACTTGAACTCTCTTTCTCTCTCTAGAAAGTAGGCCAACCCCTAGATCATTGATTGTGTTATGATATCCAATATCCTACAAATTGTGTATATCTAATGTCATTTTTTGTTTTACAACACATTGATGAGTCACAATGGTGCTTTTTACCTCATTTAGGAATTTTTGTGCAACACTTGGAGAAGTATCATTCGAAAATTCTTCATTTGGTATTGAAATTGATTTGGAAACACTGGCTGTTTTCGAATTATTTAACAAATACAACTCTTCATGTAACTTGGCCTTTTGAGAAAAAAATACCTTTAAAAGTTGATTAATCTTTACATAATTTGCTGGTTTTATTTCTTTGTTCAATTGTTTCATTTTTAAGCGACTCTCTTGAGCAAGTTGTAGTGTCTCCTCCAAATCATACATAGCAGGAGGATCATGCTTTTCTAATAAAACTTTGCCATTATACAAACTCTGTTGTTTCTACTAAGCTTGCTTGAGATAAAAATGATTTTGATAACCTAAAGCCATTTCCTGTTCAATGTGATAAAACGAGCCTGGCCTTAAATGAAAGCATATGCATCGTTTGAATCGATTAACCAGTTTTTACCAAAATGTTATCTAATTCCTTTATCTTATTCTCAAGTTGAATTTTTTTTATCGAGAAGCTCGTCTTCGCGTGTTTTGAAATCAATTTTCAACTTTTTCTTTTCTTCCTGAAGAAAGGAAAGCGTTGACTTTTCCTTTGAAAGCTAGTTATTTAGATTTACAATTTCCTCATTCAAAGTCGTTATCGTTTTAGCAGAACTTAAGTGAAGTGCATTTATCTTTTTAGTAAGATATTTCTCTTGATAAACAGACTTTTTTGTAACATCGTTCAAGCTTATCATATTTTTCTTGATTAATTTCCAAACACTTTTCTTGATTTTTATATCTAGCAAGCTCAGTGGTCAAATCAGCATTTGTTTCTTTCATTTTGTGATTGACCGAGTTGACTTTCTCAACCTCTAGAGCTAAATTATTATATAATGATTAAAAATAAGCATGTGTTTCCTCAACAGTAGCAGGATTTTGTTCTATTATTCCCCCCACATTGCTCCACACTAGAAACTAAAGAGATAACATTACTGTCATTCTGTTAAACTTGGTGTGGTTCAAAAATAGGTTCGAGTAACTCAGTATACTGCTCCTCTTGAGTAAACATATTGAATATATCATTATCATAACAATTTTCAGAATAGTGTACCTCAACTGATCCATCTGAGTCATAGACAGGAGCTTTGTCAGTCTAAGTACTCGATGTCGATGCTTGCTGCAAATTAGCCATCAAAATGCAGTTTGCATTGAATTCCTCAATCTTATCAAAATACCCTACAACAGCCATCAAATCAAATTCCTCATCTTGGAGTTGAATCCTTGCTTCTTCCTTTTGAGTAATTAGCAACTGAGTCTCAAGATAAGCAACATCCATTCTCTTTGGTCTGACTGTGCAGTTCCTAGCAAGATGACCCATTCCTCTGTAGTTGTAAAACCTTACCTGATATATGTTGTTCCAATTACCATTACCATTACCTTCAGCGCGTGTTGCTACAACATTACCATTCCCATTCTAATTTACATTCTTATTAGCAGTACCCGGAACAACAATAAGCCCATTCTGATTTCCAACATTCTGAACACCTAGATTCTGAACTACATTCTAAACAACCTGATTCCTGACATTTTGTACTACATTATACCCATTTTGATTACTAAAATTATGCCCAGCATACCGTCTAAACTGATTCCCATCATTACCTTCACTCATCTGCATCTGTCTGTCTTGAACCAAATTCATACCCGGTTGAGCAATTTGTCTATTACGTGGGTTGGATGAAATTCTCTGATTGTTGTTGGTTGGTCTATAATAGTTGATTTTGAATGCCTTAGCCATTCGTACAAGTGTCATGTTCATTGTAGTTGTGGGATCTAAAATGTCTTCGGTGTTAAGCATTGGTTCTTGCATGTAGTTCTAGTTGAATGATGGTTATGGGATGTAGTTGTTGTTGGGTTGTAGTTGTTGCATGTAGGTGACCTGTGATGGTTGATCTTGGTGAAACACTGGATAGTTGTAAGGGTTATTAGAATTTGCCATAAGTGCCAAAGGATCATGTGCTCTTGCAAGTCGTTCTGCCCTTAGTTCATTTACCTCCACCTGATTGTATTTTAAGAAATCATACAACTGAGTGTAATCTACTTCATGCAAATCCTTTGTTTGGTGAACAATGGTAACATGTCATCTCCATTCTGGTTGTAGGTTGTTTAGGAACTTGAGATTGCTGGCAATCTTTTTTGGAAAATATTTGTTTCTTTTGAAGTCATTCATTAACTTTGAGAAATAATGATAGTAAGACTCAACTGATTCCCCGTCTGTAGAAGTAAACCTTTCCCATTCATTAAAAAACATAGCCTTTTTGTCTTGTATCCCAATACCAGAACCTTTCATCATTTGCTAAACACGTAACCAGATTTCCAGAGTAGTTTCACAACTAGCAACAGCAACATAGATGTCTTCAGGAAGACCCATGAGAATAATTTGTATGGGTTTCCATTTGCTTTACTTCTTTGTCAGTAAGTTCATCATCAGTCTGCTCATGAAAAGTTTTAGCAACAAGAAATTCACAGTCTAGATCACCTGGTTCAGGAATCATTCATCTAACATATAGACTATGCATAATGGAGTTGTAGATTAGCTTTCTATTTGGTTTGCTCTTTGCATAACGAAGAAGACGAGAAGACCATGGAAGATAGTTGTCTTTGTTGAGCATAGGTGGATGGTTTTCGGAACCAGCAGCATGAATGTCTTGTTGAGTCGACATTGCAAAAAATGATGTGAAATGATATACTAGAATCATTTTAGTGATTAATGATTATGAGTTGTTCTTGATTTAGATTAAGTCCTTGAAAGTACAATAGAAATCTATTTCATGGGATTTTAACAAATCTTGATGAAACCGAGAAAATAAAAAGTATTTTACGGGATTTTACAAATGCTAGAAGAAACTAGAAAATAAAATTTCTTGAGAAAGTGTATAAATTGCCGAGATAGATGTAGTGTATAAATCGCCTAGTAGGGATGTATAAATCGCCTGATGTATAAATCTCCTGATGTATAAGTCTCAAGATGTATAAATCTCGTGATGTATAAATCGCCTAATGTATAAATATCCTATTGAATAAATCTCCTAGACAAAGACGTATAAATCGCCTGACAAGATATGTATAAAAAGCCTAAGGAAAATGTACTATCTCCTAGGGAAAATGTATAAATCGCCTGACAAGTGATGTATAAATCGCCTGAAGAATAGCGTATAAATCGCCTGAAGAAGGAAGTATAAATCGCCCAAGGAGAAGTGTATATTTCGTCTACAGAATAGTGTATAAATCGCATCCTTCAACGTATGTTTTGCCTCCTTTTAAAAATCCAGAAAACCACTTTTTCAAATCACTTAAAAACACACTTTTTAACGTTTTTGGTTGATTTCTTTTGTACAACTAAGTATTACTAAGCTACTACAACCATAAAAACACAAACATGATGATTTTAAACACCAAAAAATGTTGTACTTTTTGGTTCGAGCAACCTAGCCACAAACGCACCCTTTTCCAAGCTTTTGATCAAACAAAACACACACAAATCACTAAAGACTCCTAGGCTCTTGATACCACATGTTATCCTATAACTTCCACATCATAACACACGAAAATAAAGCAAGAACTAGAGAGGGAAAGAGGTTTTAGAGAGAGAAAGTAAAAGGAAGAAAAATGGATGATTACTTAAGAAGAAATGGTAACCAACACCCTCCTAACATGCTAAGAGGGTAGTATTTATAGTACAAAGAGAGTGGACTCTATATTTGGGTCGTTTGGCTTATATGGGCCAAATACATAGGCTTTAGACTAACACCTAGGCCTAATTAGCTTAAATGTAATTCACGTAAACTACGTTTTCACATACAAGGCTCGGGAATATATAATGACCATCACTTTACTATAAATGAGGTTAGCAGTCTCTTGAATGTTAAAGGGAATACATTATCAATATGTATTTTCGGGTACATTCAACCAAAGTAACATTAAGTAAGGAAACTTCGGGTTATCTTATTATATTTTTCTTTTGAGTCGAGATATCCGCAGCTCCGCATTGTTTGCATATAGACACACACTAGAACTCTCTTAAAATTAACTTGAGATCATGTATTATGTTGGAAATATAAGACCTCTAAAAACTCTTTTCATTGCCTTCACCTTTCATTATTTCTTTCTCTTTTCTGTTTTTAACAGACACTCGATACCCTTCTATAACAAAGGGTGGTACCCTTTCAAAAGGGTTTCAGCAAAATCGGGTAATCAGTGAGCCTTCTTCATGAATTTTAAACCACTAAACCTTAACTTTCCCTTCATTATCAACCTATTTCCAGCTCCTAGATCTTAAAGTTTGACATTTTGAGCATTAAATCTAAATCTAGTCATTGGATTTTGCCCAAATTAGAAGATTATGCATTAAATGACATGCATGAGTCCATCTATAAATAGCCATCTTTTTAATTACATCCTTTTCCCAATTTCCAGCATTTCCTTGATCATCACCATGACAAAATCATCTAGTGACAAGAAAGAAAACAAGTCTCTAAGTCAAACGGCTCGGATTAGTGTTCGAGCATGTTGTCTCGTGAATCCACCATCCAACTCTTCACCGTTTCACCACTTTTCTCCGCCAAGTGACTATCAAACGGTACCACCCTCCACACCTCTTGACTCTCCACCAACAACTCTTATTACACCACCGGGGTTCTCCCCTAGTGAACTCTTAGCCACTCCTCAGACTACACTACCGCCTTTAATCTCTCCACCTCGGGCACCTACACAACCTTCAAAACAATCATCTCCATTAGCCATCAACATTGAGCCCATTGAGTTCCTTTTCTCCACACCTGCCACTTCTCCTCATCCTTCCTATGACTCCCTTAAAGATCTTCCACCGAGGACCACCAATCCTCTTACTCCTCAACCCACATTTGACTCCATCGAACGTTTGACAAACCATCCTCCATCGGTACCCGAAGTCATGGAGATGGAACATCCTTTACTACCTTTACCACCACAACTTCTGCCACACTCTCAACCGATGTGGTCAAATGAAATTTTACCTTCGCTCACACATGAGATGTTTTGTGAGGATTGTCAAAGGACTCGAGTGATCGTCAGTGACTTTCGCGATGAAATGAGATTCATTCTCAATTAAATTCTCGAGCGTCTCACTACTCTTACGCACCAAAACTTTCCTTATGATGTTTAGTGACGATTATAAGAACAAAATAATATTTGTTTAATTTTTAGATTTTAGTTTAAGAACATTCCTTGTTCTTAGTTTTACTTATTTTGTAGGTGACACAAAGTTACCAAAATAGTTGTTATGTTTATTACAAGGATTTTGCTCACTACTTGTGTTGATTGTGTTGTGACTTATCTTTGTACATCGTATATTCTTATCTCATTATGTATGAACTAACCTATCTCAAAAATCAAGTTCTGATTTTCTTCACAGGTCCTAGAACCCTTCAATTACGAAGGGCGGTACACTTTTGAAAAGGTCCTAGCAGAACCGGGCAAACAGTGGCATGTTTTTTCTTTATTTTAACATATTTGCTTGTAGGTACTCTCAAAGCAATAGGGAGCTCATACTTATGTTATTTAATCACTAACATTCTATTTTGTAGCACCAAATCCATTTTGATCTCTTGACTCCCTTATTTAGGGTGAGCTTCCGTCAAGGGGGAGCATTGCATTCGATTCTTTTTTGATCGATCTTCTTTCATGGTGCTTGCATTGCACAATATTTATTGCATTTTGCTTCATTACATTGCATCTCTTGTTAGTTTTGATTTGACACTCTTTTTGTTTCGACAAAAAGGGAGAGAAGGAAGTAAAAGACTCCAATTTAAAACTTATACATTTTACTCTTTACTTCTAATAATTTTATGTTTTGTCATCAACAAAAAGGGGGAGATTGTTAATACAAATAATTTTTATGATCTTCTTATGTTTGGTCGATAACAAACATAAAATCATTATAAGTAGAAAATACAATTATGTAAGTTTCATACAAAATAGTCTTTCTAACTTATTTATCTATCACACATCAAAATTGAATATTATACAAAGTTACTTATCATTTTATTTTCTAAGTTATATAAATTTTATTTACATTTTTACATCATGCATGACATCAACATGATCTTTCCATATCTTAAACAAATCTTACAAGATTACACAAAATCATGGAAGATTACACAAGATTTTAGGATTTAAAATTCAGATTTACCCTGTCAGTTACCCGGTTCCTTGGGTTTACACTGGCTGGTACCCTTCAAGGAAGGTACTGCGAGAACAGGTGAACAGTGCAAGTATTTGCCTATAAATAGCAAGCCATTTCTCATGTTTTACTCACCCATTATTCTTACATGTCTCTCATATTCTGATAGCATAGTTCATTTCTCATTTGTAGGTAACTTTCTTATTAGAATAAATTGCCGATATTGCATACGAGACGATCAAGCTCAAATTATATTGTTGCTAGTCTCCCCCATCATATCAAGATCATATTGTTGATTCTTGTACTTCATTTTATTCATTGTACTTTCATCCTTCATTCTTGTAAAAATAAGTTGATAGCATTGGGTCGGTTCTACCTTTGTTAGAACCCAATATTTGGCTTTGTACCAAAAAAAGTATAAGCGACGTAAGGTTGGTCTACCTTTGTTAGAACTCGGTATTTAGCTTTGTACTAGAAAAAGTGTAAGCGACATTGTGAGGCTTCTTCGTCGGACAAGGAGAATGTAGACTAGTGTTTACGAACTCTCAAGTTGGGAACTCGGGGAGTGGAGTAGGGCAAGGAAGGTGTCCTTTTAGCCGAACCACTATAAATACATGTGTTACGGTTCTATCTTCTTTAACTCTATCTTTACTCTATTTGTGCTTTTCGTTTATTTCATATTTCATAGATCCAATCAATATCATTAACTTCACATAAACTCAATCTATATTATAACAACCCAAAATTTTCATCAATGCAAAATCAACCTATTTTATTATGATCACATTTGTACGGGGAAATTTTTCGCTTTATTACATTCTATTATGTAACATTGTTTACATAGCAAACTAAACAAGTTCACACAACCTACCTATGCCATATATATCTATGTTTATATCATGTAAACCTCCTAATATGTCAAGTCTATATCTAATATCACTTTTACTAAGTACATTAACCATTTAACGTACTTTTCAAAACATTATATCAAAACAAGCATTAAACGTTAAATGTTTACATCAAAACCCTAATTATATGTAATGTATACATATAAAATGAATGTACAAACCTTTAAAGCATGTATACAAGTATCAATGCACAACATTTGAATATCTTTTCCCTTCTAAATCAAGTTACAATTTTCTAAAGCCTAATGTATAAGTCAATTGTGCATGAAATACAAACTAGGTCGTTTTACCTCCTAAATCATGTTTATATCTTACCACCACTTTAACACAAGGTACAAACACCCAATCCACAACTTCTAAATCCTAATCCTAAAACCTTAATTCATCTAACCCTAAACCAAAATCATAAAACCATAGCAAACCCGTTACACCCTTAAACTAATTCATAGTTTTTAAGAAATCTGATTAGTTGATAAAACACAGGATCTGGGAAAAATCAATAGGTTCTGGATATTAAGTAAAAATACTAGGTTGTAGCCCTATGTCTTGTGATCATTTTTCCGGTGGACTCAACCCGATTCAATATCGGATGAATTAGTTATAGCCGAAATGGTAAAAGTGCGTAGGTTCTGCACACCTGTAGTAAATGGCTGTTATCTCTAAATTTTTGTATAGTAACTTCTAAATATGTAAAACTAAAAGTTGTATAGGACTCAAATATCTAACCATTCTCACTGGTTTGAGCTTCATCGGAGTTACATTTTGTAAATGGCAACCATTTTACCGGGACTGATGTTGGCTGTCCAAAAATAGCCATAAACCCGACACCCCTTTATTTTGTTTTTGACCCATTTTAAACCCATGTAACCATCCTAGCACCTCTAACACTAAGCTACTTCATCCACAAGCATCTTACAAGCACCACAACTCTTTTTCTTGGCCACCAAGAGGCCTCATCACCTCCTTGTTGTCTCCTCTCTAGCCATGGCCTCCAAACACCCTCCATCACCTTCCACCTTGATTAGCTAATATCCTAGACTTCCATACTCACCCTAGACCATCCTTAGTCATCACACTACAGATCCTAACACTTAATCCCCAAGAAAACTTGGGCTCTAAGGGTTTTCTCCCCTATAAATAGGCCAAGACATCATTCATTTCAAATCATCCCCCACATCTCCTATCTTACCCTCAAATGGAATTATAACACTTCCATAGCAGCAATAGAAGATAAAAAGAAGTTTCTAAGCTCAGAATAGAAGCCAAAAAACAGCTTCCAGAGCAGCAATAGAACAGACAAAAAAGAAGTTATCTGTCTAAGCTCAGAAATAGAAGCCAAGAAAGCAAGAAAAATGAAGCCCTGAACATGTTTGACCTAGGCGTAAGTAAACGAGTAATCATAAAAACCCTAGTTTCGAACCCATTCTAGCTCAAGTAGCCGAAGATTCTATGTCCATCTAAGTTATAATATTACTTACAGAATAGTTTATAAACTCCTCAATATCATATATGAACGCTCATTCTTGCATGCTTTGAAGTCCTCAAACCCATTGTGTTCTTTTGCGCTACAATAAACTCTAAAACAATGAACGGACCCTTTAGAATTTTCTAGCGCATAGCAACGAATCCCTTATTGTCTAACACTTTCGTAAACTTTTAAAACATCTATATTTACTAGATTAATACTATAAACTATAATCCTGCAAATAGCAAATGGAATCCTCTAGAAATAAACTTGCAAAAGTTGTGAATCGGGGGGGGCTGAAAATAAAATAGTCTAGTTTTGGAACTATAATAATAGTAGGTCAGGTGACGTAGGGAATGAATGAAGATAAGGAGAATGAGACTAAGGGTCGTACAAGATTCGAAGAAAAGCTTGCACAGATACGGTGGGGAGATAGGAAAAATCTAGGTATGATCTAACAAGGTACATCACAAGATCGAAATAATGGATTATACAAATTAAGCAATAGGTAAAATAACATGGAGTGCGCGGTTGTTGGGGCATTTATGAGATGGGGTATAGTAGCATGTCTCCGGGGTTGATTATGATCAACGGAGAGTTATTCAGGTTCGTGTAATGGTAGAAGGATTAGTAAATCGTGATCGATCTTAGAGGACCGATTGTATCTGTCCCCTGACCTGCCCCCCACAGTGTTTTGGAGTAGACACTTCGAAGTTACGTGTTCTGACAGTTTATGCAATTCGATCATAATTCCCATACTATTGGCGGGTGTAATTTACGTATTTAGATTTGTGCCCAGTGTGTCCAAGTTTTAGCAAGTACAGTCCTTCTTTCACATTACTGGGCTTCCATTTACCACCGACACAATAATGTGCCTATGAGACTTATGAAAAAAAAATACCATGCCATTGAATCTAATAAAAATCTAACATCCATTTAACCCAAAATAGGACTTGAAAATGTTATAATCCTTAAGTTAAAACTATAATGACCGCAATTTTCCAAGTTGACAATTTAAAGGTTTAAATATATATAAATACTTTTTATATAAATTACTAAACTTGTAAAAGTTTATACCACCAATTTGTATATAATAGCTATTTTTGCAAACATAAATAATATAGAATATAATATTATTATACAAAATACAAAAAAAATATATTAATGTCTAAACACCATTTGTATTAAAACCCGCCCAATTTTCGTTTATATTAATCAACGATTGACACAGCTTTATATCACCAAATGCGTCCAAGATAATCTAACGCTCATAACTTATCAACGCGACTGATAAAATAAATAGAAGAATCTTACAGAATCATATCTGTAATGCACCAGATACTAGTAAATTTCATGTAGGGAGGGGTTCCATTTGGGTAATTGTTTTTGACTGAGTTTTGCAGGGTTTACGATTTAAAGTGCCCCGACTCCATCAAACAATACCGCCGTGCCTCCTGAATTATGATCGCCCGAACAATGATACAATAAATTCCATAATAAATTCAATCAAAATGATAATACATTATAACATAAACACATATCCAGAAAAACCAAAAGACACATGAAATATGTAGTCCCAGGTTGTGTGAACGAAGCCGTTACTTGTCATTATCGTATATACCTTTTTGCCATCAATCAGAAATATCACTGTACTAGCTGTTAAGTGAGTTCCATAGCCCGACATTTTAACTCTTATTGATAACACGTGTTGTTCAAACAACCAGCGCTAGGAGAATACATAGCACATAAACTATGAATACCGCCAGAGTTTTTCTCAAGCAATATTTATCCCTGAATGGATTTAGAGTGCCTAAGTTATCTGGCTGACTTGCCCTTAAGTCCCTAAATCATGAACTAGTATAATAACACGCTACGGAGTGAGCGCGAATATTGTCGAAGTACGAATCTAATTGGGACTTGGACACTCTCCCGTATGGTGTAGACCGTATAACTTTCGGATAACCAATCAGCATATATTTGAACTGTGTCGGGCGTGACTCTTGGCAAAGGCGCGCACCGCGTCATAGGCAACAATGTACCATCCTATGTTTTCCTCTCAGAGCATCAGGTTCATGAGCTTAGGGCAATAATACAGTCTTTTATGCAACTAACTGGAGGATGTATATCCAACGTAACCACTATCAACTTGCGTATTCATACTATTTTCATGATAACTTAGTAACCTGCAATGCAATATATTACAAGCTATGGGTGTTATAACACGTAACCCACTATCAAACTTGTATTCATTACTCTTTCTACTATGATAAAGTACTAGCATTCAATTATATACAAACTTTGGGTGTATAACAACGGAAAGCCCACTCTTGAACTTAATAGATATTCAAACAGTTTAACATAAACCAAATTAAATCTACAACAGTCAACCTTTGTGTTGACTTTGATAGCCTGTTTAATCTCAGTGTAACAGATTGAGCAACACTATGGCACGAAGTGGCAACGAAACTGAAGATAACTACATTGTTATCATATCACCACGTTATATTTCAAGATATTTGGACCTCCTTTGTAAAACCTCTTTATAAATTAAATGAATGATAATCTAAATAATTTATATCCAAAACCGGTCTCTATGAATATCGATTTTGTCCTATGATTAAGACTGTTGTACATGAAAGTAAACCCCAGATATAGCTCCGCCGCTATATTTTAGTCAAAAAGGTGATTACATAAGTATTTTAGAAACTATAATTTTAATCGTAAAACACTATTCAACCCACTTTTAGTTTCCACAATTACTATTGTATTAATAGAAACCTAACAAATCAAGATTATGATAACCTTAAAAATCCCTATGTGATTTTCAGATGGGTGTTAAGGGAAAAGAAGAGGTGACTTAACTTGGTGACCAAGTTAAGAAGATTCTAGGAGGTTTTGAGTTTAGTTTATATACAAACCCCTAGTCCTATAATCCTAAAAAATATCACAACACATAATAAATCTCTTTCTCCCCCTCTCATCTATGGTGGTTAATCAGACCATGAACCTAAAAGGGTTTCCGTTTTTGTCCTTTATCTTGCATGGATTAAGGTTAAGGGAGATATTTGATTCAAGTGTAAGGACTAGCATTCCTTGGGTATTGTATAAGTGTAGTATGGATCAACCTTAGAGTATAATCACTTACTGATTATATTAGTTTCATGATCATTCCGAGCTAATAAGGTACGTGTTTTCTTATTAACTTTTAGATTAATCATATAATGCATAATGATCCGAATATGGGGTTTTAATATGCTTCCGCAAGTTTGATTATATTTATTTGAATGTCTAATAATTAATAATGTATAAAAACTTTTTATAAATTCTAGTAAACACCATCACTCCTCAATAACTACAGACTTCTTAGCCTGAATGTCAAGAACTTTTTGGTCCATCTCCAGCAAAAGCGAAACTTTTTGATAGCTTATACCTTTCACATCAAATACACAAAAAACACAAGAATCTTAGAGAGAGAAACAGTTAGAGAGAGAAAGATTAAAAGGAAAATTGGAAGGTTTTCATAGAAGAGAAGAAATGAGAACCAACACCCTCCTAACATGCTAGAAGGGTGACATTTATACCCTATAGAGGGTGTTTGCCACTTGGGCTTAGATTGAGCCGAATATACAAACTAATGGGCTATAAGCCCGCAACTTAGGCCCAAATAGCTTAGACTAATTCTTCTAAACTACGTTTTCCTATATAAGGCTCAAGAACTAATAATGACCATCACTTTACTAAATACGAGGCTAAAAATCTCCCTCTAAGGGGTGGTCATTGCACTTATGGCTTCACTTCTTATGACATCTTGAGTTTTGGAGCCTTGTGTTCTTGGGAATTCTTTTGAAGTTTCTTTTGCATGCTTGCAATCTTAGATCTTGATCTTTAATTTGATATCTTTGTTAATCTTGATATCTTGGACTTTAGCCTTGACTTCATCTTAAACTCTGAGATCTTTAAATCTTTATCTTGGAATCTTATGCCATCATGCGATCTTGCGTCTTTACCCACATGCTCGTTATCTTGAAAGCTTGCTAACAATCTCCCTCAACATTAATCATTTACATGATCTGCTTGCAATATTATCATTTTTATATTCTTTGAGGAAGTTCTTGTACATCAGAGCTTGCGGAAGACTTTAAAACATGTACTTGAGCTTTCATCATGTATTTATCTTTGTCAATTGATCATGAACATGTGGTAGTGAATCTTGACTCAGATGGAATGAGGTTGTAATGACGTCATCAGTACCTACATTTTAATGTTAGTGATAAATAGCAGATTATATGGTTTTGTCATTCGTCATAGTTCGGTTACATTAACTTCGAGTTCTATGAGGACCGTTTGCAGTATAAAATACTGTACTTGTGATTAAGTAGATTCAATTTAGAAGAATCTCCTTGACATGGTTTCCAGCTTGAAGTGTTAGATCCTCTAATGCAGAAGCATTAGATTCACTGTACTTGCTTGTTCTCATTACCGGAACGTCTCAAAGTAGACAATTCGATAAGAGTGAATCAGATAGTTACTATTTTTTTAATTGAGTCGCCAATTCATTTACTAGACCAAAGTCGATATCCAGTTGACAAAATCTTGATTCATATAGAATAACACAAGTCACCTACCACAGTGCTGTTTGATGTTGACACTAGAAGGATTTCCATTCATCATTGTGAATACTAAAGAGTATCACTCTGAATGTTCTAGCAGAATCACAAGGATAATGTGTAGGACACTTGCACAAGTTGTGTTCTTGATGATGAACATCACTTGTATACTAGAATTTGTGTCCTATTGAGATTTTTGATTGATCTCGTTGGCTCTAGACTCTATAAGTGCACTTTTGTTATTTGGTCATCGGAGGCTGGAGCGGAGTGCCACCTTTTCAATATCAACGATCTTGGAATGAGAAAGCCGATAGAAGCATGTTGATATTAGTGAGAAATGAAATAGCTTCTTTTGAGAGAAGCCTGATTAGCTGGGATAGGTTATGCATTGCATCACTGGGTCCATGATGGCTTGTCTTCAATATCAAAATCATCTTTGTGATTACCGATAGATTATGCATTGACCCGGTTTCTACCTAAGTTTGTATGGAGGGCTTCTTTCATTACACCCTTTATCCTTACAATTATTTTTCATTCTTCAACCCCTTTAATGTTATTCCAACGCATCCTCATTATCACCATGTTAGGTTTGTTCCAATGATAACTCATGTCTTGGATAACATTCTTCCCAATCTCACTTTACTCCTTTTTTTAATCATACCTAAGGACTTCTATTCTATCTAATAGAGTGTCCTTGGGTAGAACCCTCTGGTTTTGACTGGATCATGGAACAAAATACCTAACCTTAACCGCCTTATATCTCTGTGAATAATCAACAAGTTGGTCGGTCTTTGGGTATTTCCATCGTATCCATAAAACCATTTGAAAAAAGCAATCAACGTGTTTGAGAAATCATTTATTACACATTGAGAGTTTTTTATATCACCAAAAAACTCCCCCTACACATACGCATCATATTTTTAAAGAGTTTTGCGTATGCAAGGTCGGGAACGTACTTATATTCAAAAGATCTTATCCGTTACTAAGTCGTATTGATCACATTTTAAGCACTAGTCTCCCCCTTAAAAATTTCATATGTGGTGACAATTTTTGAATTAGCAAGTGAATTAAAATATAAGTTAATGTACATTGATCCACTTTTAGACTTACCAAACAATGGGAGAACATGAATGCATGCCAAATTAAATACTTATTATTAATTTTCAAAGATTATACTCCCCCTCAAAATGGAATAGAGTGAAAACTTAGAGCGGGAGTTTGTTGAGCATACAATTTTGAAAGATTTTTAATATTTCATTGGAAAATATCTTGAAAAATTGTGCTCAACAGGAAAATATGAGAGATATATTTGATTGAACATCATTTTCCTTGGTACTTCTCTTGAGCATTTAAAACTTTGAATATTTTTATGACTTTGCTCAAGACTGAGAAGATATGAACTTCTCGTTATGTTTAGGATAAATGTTCATAAATGAATATTTTCCTTTCTTTCGAGTCAGAGTCGTAAGCTGACATTTACTTAGAATTCGTAGAGAAAATTTGAAGAGACATGTTTTGAAAACATTTAGAAACTCTCGCTCGAACTTCATTTATACATCCGTGTCAATATTAATCAACATTTATAGGTGCGTAAATGTTATCGATTGTCGAGAGACATGTCGGAGAAGATTATTTTTGGTATTTTTGAAATTTTTGATTTTGTATTTTGCTTTTATAGGTTTTATATTTTTATATTTTGTTTTCTGATAAATATTTACAAAGAATTACTATAATTTTGCAAGACGTTCAAGCTCCTGTGGAGACAAATTACACATACCAAGACGACAAACAAAATAATTAAACCTATCCACTAGAAGGGCTTTGGTAAAGAGGTCGTCCAATTGGTAATCAGTCTTGACAAAATACAGTTCAGTCGTACCCTTTTCTACGTGTTCCTTGATGAAATTGTAGCGGACTGAGATATGTTTGGATCTTGAGTGTTAGACTGGGTTGCAGGATATGGCTATGGCTCACTTAGAATAAAAATAGATAGGAATCTTGTTAAAGTGAAATCCATAATTCGTTAACTGTGTCTGCATCCAAATAACTTGGGCACAACAAGCGGATATAGACACATATTCTACTTCCGTGTTTGACAGCGCCGTACAATCTTGCTTATTTGATGACCAACCCACTTTCTTTGCACCTAAGAATTGAGTGCCACAGAAAGTACTTTTGAAGGAGTCTCGACATCCCACATAATCAGCATATGAAAATGCAGTTAGTTAAAAACCAGAATCCTTCGTATACCAGAGACCCATATTGACGGTTCCCTAGATGTAACGAAAGAACCTTTTAACCCCCTTGAGGTGCTTCTCGGTTGGCTAAGTCTGGTACCGAGCACATAAACAAGTAGCATGTACAATGTCCGGTCAGCTTGACGTAAGATAAAATAGGGCACCAATCATGCTTTAATATTTCATAGCATCAACTAGAGTCCCATTCTTATCAAGGTCAAGCTGGTCTTTGATCTCCATTGGAGTACCAATGGGATCACAACTTTCCATTCCATACTTTTTAAGGATTTCTAACACGTAGTTGGACTTGGTTAAATTGTAAACTAAGGAAAAGTGTCATTTCCCCATCATCAACATTTTGAAGCGTCTTTTCATAAGATCAGCAAATAATTGGGTATACCTAGGGTTTGTAGAACCAAAGATATTATCATCTACATAGACCTGTACCACTAAGATGTCATCGTCGAAGCGTCTTATAAACAACGTAGGATCAATGGTACCTTTGTTGAAGTTATTTTGTTGGAGAAAATTTAACAATTCATCATACCATGCTCTCGGTTGTAACACCTCCAAATTGGGTCGCAGTGGAATATGGGTCTAGGGGTGATACTTCATAGATCAATAACATAAGATATATATAAGAATGACTAAAAAGTCGTTTAAAACTGATACATTGGATTTAACAAAGTATTTGTTACAAAAGCCCGAAGCTTCACTTGTTCATTGTTCAAAATACAAAGATTTTAGTCCATAACAGATGTATCCCCAAAATGTAATGCAACAAAATCTTTAATGCATGACTTCCAAAATAACGACCAACAATGTATCCATTGTCTTGTAAACATTGCTTTAAAATGTCAACAATAATGTTGGTGAATTCATAGGTTTGTAAAATGTATAATGTAGGACCGCAAGATTTCCCCATGATAATGCAACAGATGCAAACATCATAAAATGTAATTACGTTTCCCTAAGCTCATGACACTGAAGCTCGACATGTATGAATTGCAATATAAATTGCCAACATTGCCAGTGATGATGTTCTAACCCGTAACATCCTATGTCCGACATGGTATACGTTCGTTGTCCGGAAAATCGGCGCAGTGAGCATGACTCACCCGAATGGGGATGTCAATCCCAAATAGATCTATTTATAACATTCATGCTCACAACAAGTAATTAACAGTTCATAATAATGGGCTCAGAGGGTTGTCGCTACTTAGGCAAACACGTAATCATAATGTAAAAATGTCCACTTGCATCCAATTATATAACATGCATATGTTTCTCACCCCAAAACTTGTAAATCATTATAAATGTAAAACGTGGGACTATGAACTCACCTCGAGTTAATGATTATCACAGAATAACAGAAAATGCGTTACGGTTATGACTGAATGCAACCTAATTAAACATAGGTTGTATAAGCACTAAGCATTTTGATTAACAAATACCATATATAATTCTATATAGCTACATCACCATCTAATTGTATTTGAGAAATAATATTTATAAAGTAAAAATGTTTATAAATATTAAGTTAGTAAAAATGGCGTAACTTTTGCGTTTTAAGTCCGTTTCGTACGTTTTTTATGTCCCCGCTTTCGTATTAAGACGAGTTATCAAAATATGTACATTTTTGTATTTTCAACCCCCTAGTAAAAAAATAATTTTTATAAAATAATTTTTATAAAAGTATTTATTAGCGTAAACAAGAAAAATCCATAACTCCTTCGTTATTAATCGAAAAATTATGATTCTTAAGGTTTTGGAATCCTAAAAATATGTACTTTTTATGAAATTTACTCAATCATTTATATCAGACCTGGAAGATATTAAGTTTTTATAATAATTATTTTTATAAAAGCTTTTATTTATTGTAAACATGTAAATGGCGTATCTTCTTCGTTATAGCTCGAATTTTCAAGTTTCTTATAGATTTAGAATTGTCATGAGATATAGTATTTTATAAAAATATAAAATAAATACTTTATTTTTGATGTGCTGTCGTGTAGAGTCAATTATTTGATTATCAAGTTTTACATTTATATTTAGCCGACAAACCTAAAACAACACTTTAACGAGCAGTGCACCCGGTCAAGATGGAGTTCGCGGTAAGTAGGGTGTCAAACACTAAGAGCGGAAATTTAATCCTATATTCTATCAGTATTTTAATTAGTCTATTTATTGGTTAAACCTATGCTATGTACGTTGTCTAATGAAATAGGGGGTTCAGCCTGAGAAACTGGCACAGTTTTGGTGATGACAAATACCAATTCAATACACAATAAACACAAAAGATGAAGATTAGAAGATAGAAAAGCGGTACAAGCCAAATGATAGAAAACTGTATTAGCCATATTAAATTTGGTTAATTGCTGGTTTGTTTGTTTTGGTGTAATAATTTACTTATCTCAAAGCAGCATATCATTCTTAAGACTTAGGCGGGACATCATCCTAAGACCTAGACATAATTAATCCTATCACAATTAATGCATCCGCATAAAGCATCCTTTAGTTTAATTATAATCTATCTTAGAGAATTAAAGCAGTGATGATCCTGTTAAAACACTAGCCCAATGGGACTTTACCCACTTATTGTTTGAAGGTATTTTATATACCGGTAGTCCACTATTCCAATGTTTATCAGTTAATTTAAGAGCATGATTGCTAAAACATAAACGAGTCACCTACCAGTCTAACTAAGCTCATAATCAAAAGACAAAGATAGAATGTTATTTGTGATCCTATTGGTCTAGTAATATAAGATACGATATGGAGAGCTATCCCGGTATCCAGATTACTTGGTCCATAACACTAGACCCAGTTGAATGATAGGTCGCATATTCAAACACATAAACAAGTATGAGGTGATAAACATAATTAAACAATCAATGATAAATTAAGAAATCAATTTTAAAACAAACTAAACATTAAACTTTCATTAAGATGGCTAATACCCGTGGGTATTAGCCCACAACCATTATAATTATACAAGCGTAATCAAACAATTAAAATCAAACGATTAAGAGAGTAAAAATTACACGATGTCTTCTATGGATTTGTGATCAATGCTTGACCTTTATGGCTGATCTTATCTTCTAAAATTCGTCTCTGATGAGTATGGTATAAAGAATTTGATATTGCACACTGAAAACTTGTTTTTGAGTCTTCTATTTATAGTTGCTGAAAAATACTCGATACGCCGTATCCAGATAGGTCGATACGACGTATTAGGCTGGATTCCTTGGAGTGCGCGCTTCGTTCGTAATAAATCTTTGATATCATTCCCAATTTACTTGATTTACTGTATCTTCGAATATTTATCTTCATGGATACGGCGTATGTAGATAACATGGATACGCCGTATTAAGAATTAATCAAACGCGTTTTCTTGTGAAGTCTTGGCGCTGATACGTTGTATCTCTTTAGTTGGATACGACATATTGGTAAATTTTCAGAAATCTTCAAATGTCTTCGTCTTAGCTCCAATTTATGCGCCTTTTAGCTTATCTTCACAAAACACTCCTGAAATACTTTATTTATCAACTTTAAAGCAATTAAGTACCAAATAATGCAATAATTATATAAAAGTGGGCAAAATAAATGGGATAAATGATATAATAAAGTGACATTATTTGATGTTATCAAATATCCCCCACTTGAATCCTACTTATCCTCAAGTAGACTTTAGAATAAAGTTTAGTTTATGAAAATATGTCCTGAACCGAAGTTAAGGATTTTCCGTTTAAGCATCGTTTTGTCCTAATCACCTGTACATAATCAAGCTCCTCACGAAATATGGAAATGAAAACACTCAAATCACTCAACTAATCTAGGGTGCAACATTTAAGTAGTACGCTCAATTGCTCGGTCGTGATTAGTTTCGTATCCTAAGCTTGGCAAGGATACACATCTCCACCGCTAAAGCTAAGGAAGAACAAGTCAAAAGCTAAATTAGGTTAAGAAGGCTTACGGTTGATCATTCAATAGTCTTTCACCATAAGTACCACACCAACAAGGCAGCTGTATCGTATATACACGGCCGTAACGACGGAATAGACATATACAATCCGAACACATCCCTGTTCGTGTTTAACCAGCGGTTAGGAAGAATGATATAAGGTAGGGACCTTCTAACTTTCACCAAAAGTCATCATCCAACAAGGCAGCTGAGACATGCATACAAGGTCGTAACGACGGAATAGACATGCATGCTCGAACAAGTCCTCGTTCTAGTAGACACTAAGGTTAGTTGCTAGGAAAGGGAAGTAAAATGGTTGTTAAATAAAATTTACAAAACAAATAGATTAAGCCAACAAATAAGGTGCGGTTTGCTAGTAACTTTCCCCTGGCCGTTCCATGACAAAGACTCGAATATATAGACAGACCCCTCGATCACAGAAATGACAAAGACAACCAAAGTTGACGTTCCCATACTGGTCAACTTCCCTTACATCCCGCTCTTTACATACTTTTACACAAGTGGTGATATCAACCACTTTTTACAAAACTTAACATCGTTGATTTTTGTAACGTATCAACGAATAATCGATCCTTCTAAGTGATTCATTCGATATAAACTTCTTTTTGAAACGACTATTTTTCTTCCTTTTCTTTTTTTTCTTTTTATCTTTTTCCATTTTTTTTTTTTTCTTCTAATACATAATAACCTCGGTTTGTTTCCACCGTCTGAACTTTCTAATTTATCCGGATCTTCTTTTCCTTGTAGTTACTTCTTCATCGGACATAATTCATAATTGCAAAAAGTAGCAAAACTTACGAGCTACATAATTTCCCGTTGCATTATGCAATTTCCCGACCATTACAGAGATAGAAAAAATTTACTTTGACACAGGAAATACAAGACTTTACACGAAAGCAACTAGCAACATAAAGAAATAGGCTTAATCTACACGGTAGGCTAAGGTGCAAAGGTGTAACGAAACATATAATATGGTGTACAAAAAGAAAGGAATGGCTTAACAGGTTGTTCTAGGGGATTTTACTCTAAAAATAAGAGTAATTAAGGGTTACACGGGAGTTAACTAACCAGTGAAGTTAGTTGTTTTTATGACATGTAGGCTATTTGTTTTAATCCTAGAAATTTATTAGTTGAACATGTTCTTCCATCTAAATCTATAGTACTAATCATGGCGGTCTCGAGTGATATACCAGGCCAAGTTCTAAAGTCCACTACATCACCGGCAAACTCATAAATTTGTGGAATTTAGTAGACAGTTAGAAACAGAATAGGCTTAATTCTCACAATATGTATCAAGGATTCTAGTGCGCTAGGTAATGTAACTAGTGATTTTTACAAAAGTCATGCTGAAAAAAATTTAAATTTTGACCTTTTTAAGCACTTTGCATGTTATTTTGTAAAAAAGAAGACAAGTACGTTCTAATTCTCCATCCCCCCAATTAAATTATACAACGTCCTCGTTGTTTAGAAAAAATAATTAAATAATATAGGAAAATAGAATTAGAACAGAAAACTCCCTGATGTTTTGCTTAAGATAATTCTCCATGATGAGTTCTTGAGCAAAAAGTATGTTGACTAGGGCTTCAGAATGCTTGGATAAGTCCAACACAAGTCTTTTTCAGCATATACCATATCATAGTTTCAGCAAGGTCCTGTAAAAGGTTAGAAGACAAGTAAAAATTCTATCTCGCTACAATGGTACAAGAAAACAATTAAACACACAACTGTACAGGGATTAATACGTCATATCCCAAACCTTAGGATACGCCGTATTGTTCCTGTAGAAAGAATTAAATTACTAGAAATTAAATATTAAGTTTTAAAAACGAATAACGTCCAGACAACTCTATACACCGTATCCAGAGGGGATCGATACGTCGTATAGAGTGTCCGGGAAGACAGACTCGTGCAACAAACAATTAAAATGCGACAAACAATTAAAATGACCGGGTTGTCTCTCGGGAAGCACTTTTGTTTTAGATGGTATTTAAGTTTGACCTTTTCCCCTAACTTAATCCCATCCTTATAAAACAACTTAGGGTCTAACGGGATGCCAAATGGCACATACAAATTCTTGATTAGGAAAATGAATGACATCTCATTGCTAAGATGATTACAAGTCATGATTTTAACATTTAGATTCTTGATAAAAGTTTCAGTTTTGAAAATTTTATTAGATGTATCATGACTTGTTTCTAAAAGCTTATTTGACCCTTGTGTATCAACTTTTATTACATTAGATGATGGTATGACAGACATATCCCCCGAAGGTTTCTTAATACCAATTTTACCATTATCATTGTCTGTATCCGATTTTAGATCATCAGGATAAATCACGTTAAAAGGAAATAAATCATTAAAGTATAGAATGTTTTGTTCCTTTTCATTACATTCGGACAATGATGTTTCATTTTTTAAATTATATTCATCGATATGTTGAGGACTTACAATAGGTTCAGTTAAGAAATCCGATTTAGACGTTAGAGCATCATTGTAAACAATGGCTGGAAATTCATTCTCAAAATCTATAAAGAAGTCTAAATCATTAGAATATCTGACCTCAGGCTCGGCTGTTGAAAACAACGGCATATTGACTTTATCATTATCATTTTCAGAATCCGTTTTCAAATCGTTGACAGAAATTATTTTATAGGAAAATAAATTTTCGTCATAAATTACCGTGTAATCTTCATCGTCGGATTCATCAAATGATATTCTAAAGTCAATTTTATTGTCATTAAGAGGGCTTACCGTAGGTTCACAGGAGAGTGTTGCATCAGACGTATCATCCAAGACTATAGCTGGAAATTCAGATTCGAAGTTGGTGAAGCAATTGTCCTCATCTTTATAATATTTCACCTTACCGTATGTGGTAGTTTGCCAATAAAACATTCGACCAGCCCTTTGAGCTTTTCCTCTTGAAGTCTGATGTATTCCTCTATAGTGATGTTGGGGTCGTCCATTATACCTGTAATAAATTATCTAGGAAAGAAAACTTGTCAAATAGCTTAATACACCGTATTCAGTAAACTGAATACGCTGTATTGATGATAGAGTCGAATACGCTGTGTTGATTTGAAAAAATTTATACGCCGTATCCAACAAGATGAATACGTCGTATTAATTATTCGACTCAGAATGTTACATCAACACAAACACACAATATGCAAAATATACAATGCAGGAAATTAAACACACAAACAAATATACAAATATGCAATTTAAACTAAACTAAAACACTAATAAATAAGAATTAAACAACTTCACTCCCTGGAAACGGCGCCAAAAACCTGATGTGCCATCGTGTAGGGTCAATTATTTAATTATCAAGTTTTACATTTATATTTAGCCGACAAACCTAAAACAACACTTTAACGAGCAGTGTACCCTATCAAGATGGAGTTCGCGGTAAGTAGGGCGTCGAACATTAAGAGTGGAAATTTAATCCTATATTCTATTAGTATTTTAATTAGTCTATTTAGTGGTTAAACCTATGCTATGTACGTTGTCTAATGAAATGGGGGGTTCAGTCTGAGAGACTGGCACAGGTTTGGTGATGACAAATACCAATTCAATACACAATAAACACAAAAGATGAAGATTAGAAGATAGAAAAGCGGTACAAGCCAAATGATAGAAAACCGTATTAGCCATATTAAATCCGGTTCAATGTTGGTTTGTTTGTTTTAGTGCAATGATTTACTTATCTCGAAGTGGCATATCATTCTTAAGACTTAGGTGGGACATCATCCTAAGACCTAGACACAATTAATCCTGTCATAATTAATGCATCCACATAAAGCATCCTTTAGTTTAATTATAATCTATCTTAGAGAATTAAAGTAGTGGTGATCCTGGTAAACCTTTAGCCCAACGGGACTTTATCCACTTATTGTTTTAAGGTGTTTTATATACCGATAGTCCACTATTCCAATCTTTATCAGTTAATTTAAGAGCATGATTGCTGAAACATAAACGGGTCACCTACCGGTCCAACTAAGCTCATAATCAAAATATAAATATATAACGTTATTTGTGATCCTATTGGTCTAGTAATATAAGATACGATATGGAGAGCTATCCCGGTATCTAGATTACTTGGTCCGTAACACTAGACCCAGTTGAAAGATAGGTCGCATATTCAAACTCATAAACAAGTATGAGGTGATACACATAATTAAACAATCAACGATAAATTAAGAAATCAATTTTAAAACAAACCAAACATTGAACTTTCATTAAGATGGCTAATACCTTAGGGTATTAGCCCACAACAATTGTAATTATACAAGCGTAATAAAATAGTTGAAATCGAACGATTAAGAGAGTAAAAATTACACGATGTCTTTTATGGATTCATGATCAATGCTTGACCTTTATGGCTGATCTTCTCTTCTAAAATTCATCTCTGATGAGTATGGTATAAAGAATATGATATTGCACACTAAAAACTCATTTTTGAGTCTTCTATTTATAGTTGCTGAAAAATACTCGATATGCCGTATCCAAATAGGTTGATACGACGTATTGGGCTAGATTCCTTAGAGTGCGTGCTACGTTCGTAATAAATCTTTGATATCATTCCTAATTTACTTGATTTACTGTATCTTCGAATAGTTATCTTCATGGACACGGTGCATGTAGATAGCATGGATACGCCGTATTGGGAATTGGTCAAACGTGTTTTCTTATGAAGTCTTGGCGCTGATATGCCGTATCTCTTTAGTTGGATATGGCGTATTGGTGAATTTTTAGAAATCTTTAAATGTCTTTGTTTTAGCTCCAATTTATGCGCCTTTTAGCTTATCTTCACAAAACACTCCTGAATTACTGCATTTATCAACTTTAAAGCAATTAAGTACCAAATAATGCAATAATTATATAAAAGTGGGTAAAATAGATGGGATAAATGATATAATAAAGTGACGTTATTTGATGTCATCAATTTTCGTAGTTCAAACAGTAGGTTTTGATTTTTTTGTTAAAAAGTGTTTAAAACTTGTTTTTATAACTTTTTAGTTTAGTAACTTTGTTACAAGTCCATTACAACACTTAACTCCCCATGTCTTACATACTTAGGGTCCTTAGTCCATCATTTGTCCAAATATTGTCCATGATAATTAGATTAACAAGTCTACATACCCATCTGTTCATGATCTTTAATAAGTACACTTTTTAGGTAACTAGTTTATATATACTTTTTATAAACCAAACCATACTTGTACAATACTTACACTTCCATTCCAACATTGTTTTAACATCAATATAACATATGAACAAGTGTATCAAACAATTATCAAAAGTAAAAATCTATTTTTCAAGTAAATAAGTTTCCTAGATGGTGATTTAACTATATAAACATCATATATGCATAAAATCACAAATGTAAAGAGATTAAGGGTTTTATATGACCTTAATATGAAGTAGGATGATGAAAAATATGATCTAAACCCTAGTTTAGATGATAAACCCAAGCTTCCAATACTTATAAAACCCTAGTTTCAAACTAGAAACCCTAGTCTTCTTCCTTATGCAAAACCCTTGAAATCGCTTAACCAAGCCTTCAAACCTTCTTGTAATACCTTAGATATGATGTAAGATCACTTAGAATACTTGAAAAATCAAAAACTACAAATCTATATGGTCTTTGATTTTGAGCCGTGGCCTAGAGAGCATAAGGGAGGGTTTTTGTGTTGATTTTGCTAGTAAAATGAAATAGTGAAGTTCACTTGCATTAGTCTTGTATTTATAGCATAAATATCTAGCTAACTTGACCATGGTTAGATGTTTGAATGACCATTGTGTAAGAAACTCAAGAGGGTGGGAGTTGACTCTTACAAGACTTGATGTTTGTAAGAACTAGTTGCTAGGAGATTACTTGAACTTTGTTTAATAATGGTAAGTTTAGAAGCAAGTTGTAGATATTTTCTTTTGTGTTTTTCTATCTATATAACCGGATATGTATGCATATATATGTTAATATATATAAATTTTGGATATTGGGTATAATCGTGAGTATTTGGTTGAGTATAGATAGGTATTGGTGCTTCCGGGTATGCCTAAATGTATTTAATTATGAAACGTAAACACTTTACGTAACAAATAAAAATAAAATGTGCAAAGTTAATAATTATACTCTAAATAATTATCTAACACTTGCTTGATGTAAACATTTAATCGTTTGATTCCCATTTACTTTGAATAAAATTTTTTAGCTTACGCGATTTAACTTAACGATCTAAAAATAAATAGTGAATTATATAACGACTTATAATGACCCTAAAACATGGGGTATTATAGTCTTCCCCCGTTAAATGAGCCTTATCCTCAAGGCTTAAGACGCGGCACTTGACGACGGTGTAGTCTTTGTGAAGAGGTGTGGATACTTCTTCCGGAATTGGTCTTCACATTCCTATGTAAACTCAGGACCTCTCCTAGAGTTCCATCGAACCTTGACAATTAGGACACGGCTTTACCTTAATCGTTTGACTTCACAATCTATGATCTCTACTGGTTCCTGAACAAAATGAAGCTTGTCATCAATGTGGAGTCCATCTAACAGAACAGCTAATGGTTCGTCGGCATAGCACTTCTTCAAGTTGGATACATGAAATGTATTGTGAACCCTACTCAACTCCTGAGGAAGCTCAAGCTTGTAAGCAATGGCTCCAACTTTTTCCAACACCTTGAAAGGTCTAACATATCTAGGGTTTAACTTCCCCCGTTTGCCAAAACGTACTACTCCTTTCAAAGGTGAAACTTTAAGCATAACTTTATCTTCAACCTAAAATTCCATCAACACACTTTAAATCGTCGTAACTCTTTTGTCAATCGCGAGCGGCTTGCATTCTCTACTTGATCTGAATGACCTTCTCGGTTGTTTCTTGCACTATTTTTGGACCAGTGAGTTGAACTTTGTTGGGAAAATAGATTGTAACAGACTTAATACTGGTAGTATAACAGTTAAGTCTGGTAGTAATAGTTAGTTCTGTTAGTATTGAGTTAATACTGGCAGTACTAAGTTAAGTCTGGCAGTACTAAGTTAGTACTGGTAGAGTAGCAGTACTAGAGTTAGTACTGGTCATAGTTAGTTCTGTTTATAGTTAAGTCTGTTAATGTAACAGAATAGTAATAGTTATCTTAGAGATATCTTAGGAGATATCTTAGGAAAGGATATGTATTATCCTTTGACACGGTTGTAAAGCCCATTAGGGTTTCCTTGGTGTATAAGAGGAACCCTAAGGCACAATGTTTTGAAGTACGTTTTGAGAAATATCAATAGAAGCATAGAGCTTAATAGCAATTTAGAAATATCGTTTCTTCTTAATTCTTGTGTTAAGATTCCGCATTAACACTTGATAATTCATAGTCAGTGTCTCTCATATAGTTGATTTGGATTTATCCAAGTTATCTATAGTCTTACAAAGGCTAGTCAGATCCTATACCAAGGACCTACAAGTGGTATCAGAGCCTTTAGAGGGACTCTGAGAAAGAAGAATCACTAGATCACAAACAAACACTCTCCTACAATTCTATACAAAATGTCTCAACCTGCTAATGATGAGTTCTCACAACATCTCAGTGATGAAGAATCAAACCATGAAGAGGCATCAGACACTGGTGATGCACCTAAACAACAACAACACCAAATCGCCATAATAGGGTGTAACACCCCCATTTTTACAATATAGCAGCAGAAGCTAATCTGGGGTATTACTTCATGGAAACAACAATCATAATCACAGAAAACGACCTAAAAGAGACGTTTGTTCAAAAGATACGTTATCATTCATTTCAAATCAGAGTTTTACAAAGGCAGGTCCCAAAATCTAGAAACATAAAATGTGAATGATAACAAGTTTTAGCCATCTTCATGTCCATGCCACTCCATGCTATAAGTTGCTCATTTACCTGAGATAAACATGCATAAAAAGGGTCAACACAAAGGTTGAGTGAAATTCATAGGTTTATAATAAAATGGTTGAAATTAAGTCATTATGTTGTTATACACTCATAAGTGGTAATAACTGCAATGAGTATAATTATTATAGAAAACAGTATTATTGCCCTAAGCTTATGAATCACATATTTAAACTCAATAGAACCGGGAACCTTTACCAGGAGATATACTGGGAGTCACTACCCTAAGGGATACTTCGATCTACTATCCAAAGAGATATTGGGAGATATTACCCAAAGAGATATTGGGAGATACTACCCAAAGAGATATTGGGAGATACTACCCAAAGAGATATTGGGAGATATTACCCAAAGAGATACTAGGAGTTATTACCCTAAGAGATACTTTCATGTATTTAGGCAATAATATATCAGGGTAGCATATAGTTTAGAGAACACTTGCATTCATGGTTTACAGTAGATATCACAGGTTTATAAAGCATGTGAGATTATGAACTCATTAAGTCTTTGAAAAGTAATCACATTGTTATGAGTATATAAAAGAGTTTGTAACAAGCATGTATCCCCCTCGCGGGTTTATAAAACATTCAAAAGATTGAAAGGCGAGCTATGACTCACATGATAGTAGAACGTAATGAATAAGTACCAAAATGAACCTGACGACCTATCACAATCTAACGGGGAAGGGTTTGATATAGCAAAAATGAATAGTAAACAGCCCAGTCACGCAACCTGAGTAAATATGTTTGATCTTAGGAAGAATGTACTCCTAGAACTTTTATTTTAAAGAGTTATGAGTTTGATGAAGAGTTTGGAATTAATTTGTATCACCGTCCGGCCATCATAATCCGGAAGTCATTCATAAAACGATGAGGAGCTAGGGCACTTTAATCGTAAACCTACAAAACTCAGTTAGAGACGTAAATACAAGATGAAACCTCTTAATATAAAGCTCCCAAGTATTGTGATATGATAATAATCGGTTTTAAGCATTTTGATAATATCTGAAATGTAAGCAGAGAAGCATAAATTAAAGTTTTGTTCTTTAAGGTTTATAAACATGTTTTTATAAACTTTTTTTCAAATGTTACATTTTTAGAGACCCTTCATTTTGAAAAGTGGCACAAATATACCGCGCCGATTTGCACTTTTACAAGTTTGGTCCTTTAAGTTTAAAAGATATACCAATAAAAACTTTGTCAAACACTTTGAAAAAGTGACATAGATGACCCCTATAGTTAATAACTTGATAAAATGGCATATTCAGAACAGACCCTTCTAGATATTAATTTTATAAAGTTACGATATATACTCCCTATGCCTGGAAACTATTGCAAAACAATTCCAAAAAAAGCCATGCAAGCTTATTTTATGATTCCAAATGATATTTGCAGGTTATAGCTTATTAGTATAAGCTAAAATAAGATGTTTTTACGTAACAAAAGTTTAGAAAAAGGATTTAGTTAGCTAGAAAATCAAAACGGGTCGTTTTTAGGGTTTTTACCAAAAATACATGGGTTTGAGGATTCAAAGCTTCAAACAAGAGTTCATATATGATATTAAGAGTATTATGAACATTATAATGCAGATTATAAGCTTATAGAACAAGAACTAAGCTTACTTGAGCTAGAAATGGGTCAAAATGGGGTTTTCGGGTTCGTACGCCTAGTAACGACTTCAAGGCTTCGTTTTTCTTGATTCTTGGCTTCTATTCTGAGCTTAGGGACTTCTCTTGATCCTTCTTGGTCTGAGTTAAGACTCCATTGTTGTGTTTGATGAAATTTGAGGTGTGATTTGAAAGGAGTGTGGAATTCGGCTATTTATAGGGTTGAAAACCCTTGGTGGCCAAGTTTTCTTGATGGCTAAGGTTTATGAGCTATAGATGGTGACTAAGGGATGCTAGGTGATGAGTATGGTGAGCTAGAAAAATAGCTAGGCAAGGTGGAAGGTGTTGGAAGGGTTTCGGGTACAAGGATGACAAGGTGGTGATGTAGCAAGCTTGGTGGCCAAGTATCTTAGCAAGGAGGTGATGGAGGTGCTTGTAAGCTACTTGGGAGGCTGCTTGGTGATGTCATAGAGGTGCTTGAGGTGCTTGGTTGCTAGCTTGGGTGTAAAATGGGTCAAAAATGGATAAAAAGGGGTGTCGGGTTTGTTTTGCTTTCGGGTTAGGGTTTTTGACTTAAAATTCGAGTTAGGGTTATGGTTTAAGATAGTTTAGGGTTTAGGATTAGTGTTAGGATTAAGGTTTAGGGGTTAGGATTAGGGTTTAGGGCTTAATTTTTAGGTTTAGGGTTTAGTTTTAAGGTTAAAGTGAAATTAGGGTTTAGGGTTTTGTTTTAGGGTTTTAGGGTTTTAGATTAGGGTTTAGGACGAATTAGGGTTAGGGTTTAGGGTTAAAAGTCATGCATTAAGTGCTTGTACCTTGTGGGATCTGTTGTTAAGAACCTCAGCAAGTTTATAATTGAGGAAACCTAGCCAAACATCCATATAACAGTGGACCAGACTTTAATAGAACTGTGAATGCTAAGTCCACAAGCAGACCCAAGCCTAGCAAATGGCCTGGGTCCTACGAGATGACTAAACCATAGTTCTACATTTAAGGGGATGCTTAGTTTTGTATAGTTTGTTTAATCAGGTAACTAAGTAGTCTTAAATGCTGTTAGTATAGTTATATTAAACTGGTAGTTTATGTCATTTTAATACTGTAGTTAAACATTATTAATTGGGTAGTATTTTACATTAATTCTGTCTATCCACATCTCTGCAACATGTTTTTCTTCGTTTTAGACTAATTTTTGCAGCATAGCATGGATGTGTAGATGAAGGCAAGGCGTGATAATGTTTTTTAAGCCTTTTGTAAAACTTCAGTAAATACATAATTCTTGGTTGAAAAAGATTAATTCGGGTGATTCTAATTAAATTCTGTTGACACACAATTAAGTCTGGTAGTGTAACTGTTTAATACTGGTAGGGTCAAATAATAATCTTGGTTGGTCGGGACAATTTGACTTTCTCTGCTTATATCCACGTTTAAATGTTACCAGTTACAAGATTTTTCGGCGCTATATCGTTTCACAGAGAAGCTATAAAAAGATAAAAGATTTGATTTTCACTTTCATACTTTATCTTTTATTGCAATCTATCCTTTTCGCAAAGTAAAAATCTCTTAAAAACGAAAATAGTACAAGCGTCCTGTTACCACATCTACAACCTCATTCCCCGCATCAAAACCCAAGTACAAACAATCATCCCTCTTAAATTGATAAAACTTTGTCCAAGTCCCAATTAAAATATATGACTAACACAATCAAGTGGGTTTTTGCGCAAGCCTGATGAAAGTGCAGGGTTTGCTGAGATAGTGGATTTTCTCTCGAGGTTCCATACCTCAGGTAATGCCTTAACGTCTAATCCAACTATCCTATGATTTTTAGATGGAAGTGTCGTATAGTTTATTATAATTTTATTAAGGTTCATTTTTTATTTTGTATTTATTACCCTTGTAAAACAGTTTTGGCAGACTGCTACTACCAATACTAAGCTGATGTGACTCAAGAAAATATGTGCATCCATTAATACCATAGGGTACACATCACTGAGGCATCTATAGAAGATACACTTCCAATTAGCAGATGCCACAGGGATTACAATGTTTGCCCAAATGATGCAATTTTTTGAGGGTATGGGGCAAATGGGTATCCAACTAACTGATGAAACCTTCACCTTTTGGAAAAGTTTTTCATACCACAATGAGATATTTAGTCCACCATCTTTTGCACTGTATAAGCTTCCTAAAAGTGGTGGATTGATCAATTCGGTAGCAATATTCACTACTTTGATTTGACTATCCACTGAATAGAGTTTATAATTTTTCAAAAAGCTATTTTGATGTATGGTGGCAAATTTGAAAGCAAGATAAGTTTTTAATGTCATCCACGTTTTCATGCAAATTATTTAAATATTCAAACGGAAAACATACCACCTTATCTGCAGTGACCCTGACCAAAAAAGATCGGGGGGGTGGGGCGGTTAGTGGAATTCTGAAAAATGGTGGTAAACCGGTCATTGTGCAAATACTCAAGACTTTATTGCCTAGCTATTAACTTGTTGCTTCTCTAAACCCAAATGCAGGACAAGAGCATCATGCAGCAGTCGACTCAAACTCAACCATCATCATCCACACTTCCAGTACCATCTACATCATCACCTCCAGTACAATCTCCACCACCTATCCCTGCATCCATTCCTACACCTACACCTATTCCTGAAACTGAACCTGCACCATTTGAACATACCTTTGAGGAGCCATCTCCTGTCCACCAAAACACTTCTTAAATCCCACAAGAACAGGCTCACACACAAAATGACATGGATGATTACCTTATTCAAGTAGTCCTCAGTTGATATCATTAATTGACAAGCCTTGAAACGGATCACTCAAACAAATCCAAGCGACAATAGGGGAAATGTTATTGTGAAGTTAGTCAAGAAAGTGAAGAAGATGGAAGGTTTCTTTTTTGAAAAGGAGAAATATGATTTTATCAGAACTCTGAAGAGGAAGAACCCTGGAGGCTTAGGGGAGGAAATCAAGATTATCCTCTAATTCTTTGGTACAAGGACTGGTTACTCCTTCTACAACAAAAGTAAATGCTTCAGGGGAGGAACAAGTAGAAGACATAAGTCCAAATACTCTTGAAGCAGCCAAAACTCTCTCCAGGGTTACCTCTCTAAAGCCAAAGTCTATTGATAAGGGAAGAAATAAAGAAGAAATGAGACCTAGGAATAAGGTAGTACAAAGCTTGGTTTTTCAAGAAGAAGTTGATACTGGTAGCTAAAGAAGTTAATACTGCTGAAGGATTAATGTGGTATCTTAAACCTTAGTACTGTTAGTGAACAAGTTAGTACTGGCAGTGCTAAAAGGTCTATTCCTTCTCCTGATAAAAGGCCAAAAGCAAAAAAAGCTCCTATGATCAGTGAAGAAACTCCTAAGAAGTCAAAGGAACAAATTTTACAGGAGGAAGCTAGCCTTGCTGAAGCAATCAGATTGGATACTTTACAGAAAGAAGAGGTGGCTAAACAAGTACATTTGGATTCTCTCCTAGCACAAAGAATTGCAGAAGAAGAAGAATTAAATGAGCAACAAAAGAAAAGAAGAGCTCAAGTTCAATTTGAAGCTCAGCATTACACAAATGAAGATTGGGATTTAATTAGAGCAAAGATTAAAGCTAATGCAGAGTTGTCAAAAAGCATGCTAGGAAGTGACTTAACAAGTAGAAGATTTTTGCCAAAGAAAGATGTTGATCTAGTAAATCAAAGGAAGAAATATACCTTGCAAAGGAAAAGATCAAGAGCTGAAAACGCGAAATAAGCCCATGACCAACACAACAGAAGAACATATATGATGAAGTTAGTAGAAGAAACAGGGACATAAAGTTATCTCAGCTAAAGAATTTTGAGTTTGAAGAAGTTAAAAGAAGAATTTGATAAGTTGGTGATAACAGTTGAATTGTTTGCACCAATGAACCTTTGAAGCTACAAAGCTAGTTTGAAAAGATTTTGTGAAGACTCCCAGACAAAATTCGAAAAAGACTGAAGAGTGATTAAGCAAAGGATGTTGGAGGACCAGCCCAAGAAGTCTGGAAAGAGGAGAAAACAAATGGCAAGGAAAGGATTGCATAAAGACCTTGATAAGGATGATTCTGAAGATTCAGATGAAGTTGGTAAACAAGAAGAGTCTGTCTCAGGTACTAAAATTCCAATTAATCTTGTTCCTGTAGCTATGAAGTCACCTAGTATAGCTACTTATAAGATCATCAAGCAAGGAGAAAAATGATTGTACCAAATAGTTAAGGAAGATGGAACTGATGTAGTGTACATTAATTTTGGTGCTATGCTGAAGGATATATCTGATATGATCTACTAGGTGGTTAATAGGATTGTAATGAATAGAATGGGATGGATGGACCAGATGAGATCTAGAGAAGGCATTTTGGAAGTATTTTAAAGAAATATGTATGCAGAACCTCTAGTACAGATCCTATTTGGAGTTTGTTTAAGTCAGCAAAGATCAAAGTTGTAGAATTATGATACTGTGAGAGTACACGCATGAACTAGAGTCAATTGAGGCTTTATATATGTTAATTGAAAGAAAATATCCATTAATCTGCTGAGAAAAGCAAAGCCATGCTAGAAATAAGAAACATCAAGGAGGAAAGCCATATGATGATTGCTATCAAATGGTTGAAAAATGATGGAATGAAACAGCTGGTAAAAGGAAGTAGTAAGTTTGAAGAGTTAGAAATCTAGGATGGAGATAAGAAAGATACCATGGAGTCCTAACAAGTGATGGATGAACAAATCTCTGTGGTGTAGATGAATCAGCATCGGTGGTGTCTGGTGGTGTATGTCCGGATAAGGAATGACCCGAACTAAAATGCCCTAATGATGAATAATTTGAAGATGAATGACTCGATGATGATCCGTAAGTAAAATGATCCAAGTGATGTGATGTGTACCTCAATGCTAAACGATGAGAAGGTAAAGGTCTAACCGACTTCCTCGCGGTCAATGCCCTACATGGCCCACCAGGATGAGTACGGTAAGGTCGACCAATGGGAATGTCCTCCCCGGGTCGGATAAGAATAGCTTGTCATCGACGAATCCCGGGTAGGGAAACAATAGGTGCAAGTGGAAACTCAGATGATGGTGCAACAATAACAGATGGTGCGGGTAAAATGGAAGCAGTAGGGATCTCTAGAGTTAGAACTAGTAGGTGATACATGCCTCTCAGGTATCTCAGTATCTGACTCTAAATCGTCTGAACACAGAAAAGGTTAAACCATAGGTGCTATAGATACGGGAGGTGGTGAACTCTCCAATGAATCAGCCTCTAATGATGAATGAGTATCAAGCTCGAGTACCCCGGCAAGTGAGGCAACTGCAGCCGCCTCCACCTCTGGTGCAACCGAGACCTCAACAGAAATTCAACCGATAAGGATAACTCGCGGAAAAGAGGATCCCACACTCTCGACTGATACGTTCGAAGAAATAGAAATGACCGGAGCTGCCACAACCTGCACAAGCAAGAGTTTATATAAATTCCCTTTATATCAAACCATGCAAGGTACGTGTAATGCATAAGAAAGTAAACATGGTGTAAAATATAATAATGACAAAATTAATCGTATTATAATTATGGAAATGTATTATAATTAATACCCGTATACTTATCGATAGTAGTTATATACGTAAACAAGTAAGCACATAGGATCACATACTGGTTATAGACCAGACCTAAATATACTACCTGATTCTCTATAACCTTGGCTCTGGATACCAATCTGTCACACCCCCAAACGGGGCCTAGTCGGAAACACGTGTCCGGGGGCGTGACGTCATAATATACATCACACAAGATACAAAGAACGACCTCTAAGGGCACGTTTAAAAATCCAACATCGTTGCATAAATTAAAATAGTTAAAGTTTTACATAGGCCCAAAGATAACATGCGGAAGCGAATAGAAGGTTTTAAAGTTTGACAACGATGTTAACATAGATAATAATAATTCTTGAAAATCGGTCCAATGCAAGGCAACACCATAAAGCAAGCAAAAACATCCACCGCTAAGCACCTGAGAAAAACATGCTAAAACATCAACATAAAGTTGTGAAATTAATAGGTTTGCAAAAATTTTAATATTAAAAGTGGACCCACAAGTTCACAGTAGCACGTGACAGTTATAGGAGAATACAACTTCACAAAAAACAGAAATTTAACTGTTGCCTAAGCTCATGACACTGAAACTCATTAAAAGGAAGCATATTAATGCAAATAAGAATAATTTGCCCAAAAGGTACTGACCAAGATCACCTAGTGAAATCTGACGAGGATAAATCCATCTATCGGGAGCCCCGTGGGTAGTGGAGCGCTACTCCACCTCCGGATAGGGAATAATTAGTCCCAATAGATCTATTTACAACATTCGCGCTTACTTAACCAGTCCGTCGGTTAAGCAATTATGATTCATGATAGTTCGGGCATTAATGGTCTATTCGCTACTTAGGCAACACGTAATCAGGAAAAGGAAACGTAAAGTAACTGTGTCTATAGTTTAAAAACAAGCACTTTATTCTCCCCCAAAATGTAAGTTAAAAGTAGTAAAAAAGTGGGGCTAAGAAACTCACCTTACCAAGATGTAGCAAATGGAATAAATCACTCGCAAATGAAAGATGAATATAGAAATCTAGCCGCGCCCTAAGAATAATAACGCATCTTAGGACACGGAAATTATGCCCAAGAATTGCACAATATCGTCATCACCAAAAGACAATCCATGGTGTTTGCTTTAGTTTTTTGATTATCATACCATTATGAAATAAAATCATATAGTTTTTTTCGATAAGTTTGTGTTTAACAAAATTACAATTTTAGTAAGTTTCTATTTTAGAAAGTTTTTAGTTTTCCGGGAACGTTTAAATACCAGTCCCTATATTTGCTTAATCCATAATTTCCTTAAGTGCACTAAAAAAATCTAAACATCCTAACGATCCTTTGTCCATCTTGCTAGAATTCATCAAAAACTTACTAATTTTTAGTAACCTTAACAGCTTTTCTTAAAATAAAGTTTCAGACGTCTTAAATGATACTAATCAATATATATAGGGGGGGGGGGGGGGGGGGGGGGGGGGGGGGGGGGGGGGGGGGGGGGGGGGGGGGGGGAAAATATAAATATATAGTATAATATATATATATATATATATATATATATATATATATGTTACTATATGTTTCGCTAGTGTTTTAAAAGTTCAAAATATCTTGATAAGTGTTCGAAAACCCATTTTACTATTCACATCAGCAACTATGTAAATTCTTTTGCCAAAAAATGTTTCAAGTTTCATTTGGCTATAACTTGGCCGTTTTAAGTCCGATTTTAGTGTGCGATATATGAAAAACTATCTATTCGAAACAAGCTCTCCAAAAACTACTTTTACGCCTAATGAAAACATTCCTAAGTCGCTTAAAACCTCAAAACCATTTTGGATCAGCAACATCATTTTTCGCAAACGCTTCCAAAAATCACACCAAACTTCACAATAGTGCCTAGTCTAGCCTAGATCCCATTCACAACTAATACCACAAGCAAAACCCACACCTAAAGCTAACCTAATCTCCTTCATTTTCTATTGTAGCAACTCACATTCAACTCTCATCTCACAAAAAAATAATATTAACGAAGTGAAACAAAGTAACATCAATAATTTGTAAAATCTTTTATTATAAATCTTTCAAAAATTACAAGAAATATTCAAGAACCTTCAAGGAATAAAGAACAAGTAGATAAATCACAAGATTTAAACCCTAAAATACTAGATCTATAAAACCCAACAACAAATCTTAAAACCATAGTTTAGATCTTGAAGAGAAACATTGGAATCAAAGAACCAACACTTGAAATCACCTTAGGCATGAACAAAGATCAACCTAGAATACTTGGATCTTGAAGGAAATCAAGAAAAAGAAACCCTATAAGGGTGTTTGTTTGTGCCGTGGCCAAAAGAGAAAAAGAAAGAAGAGATAAGATTTTTGAGAGGCTTGAAAATGAGAAGTAACCCTAAGTTATGAGATGTGCTAGTATTTATAGGAAGATATTAGGGTTTAGGGTGTGAATAATAGTGTACATGTGACCAACACACACCAAATGTGTGTGTGTGTGTGAGGGTTCGGCCGAAACAAGGCCACAAGGACCATTATGGTTCAAAATTTTGAGTCTTGGTTCATACTAGATGCATAAGTTGGTCTTGAGTTGGTCAAATGAGGTCAAAGTGTGTAAGTATCACATGTTTTTGTCTAACTTGAGGAAATGTGCATGAGAAAGACATTCTCATGTGTCACTTTCATACACATGCATGGGAAATTCAAAAAAAGATGCATTTGATTTAATTTCAAGGCTTATGGTGCATTTGGTTTGGTTTAGGCGTCCATTTTTAAGAGGGGGGGATATGAACGAAATTGTTGACTTATGAACATGAGATGGACGATAATTAAAGTTTACACGAAAAGATTTCGAGGGGGTTTTGTTTGATCAAAAACGTGAAAAACATAATTTAAACGTTAAAGCGTAAAAATAAATACCGGGTGTGATCGTAAACTACGAAACACTTAGAAAAGATAAAATAACTCATATAATATCTAAACTAATCAAAATTCGAAGTCGGAACGCGTCCGATGACGTTTTTCAGATTTACGCGGGTTAATTTCCCGGTAAACTGCCAGATTCAAACGTAACGTATAAAAATGGACATTCCTGTAACTTTTCAGTTTTGCCGAGACCTCGGAAACAGTCAGAAGGTGACTGAAATGCCCTCGCTAAAATTTTGAACACAACGCGTACCGACCCAAAATAATTAAATTTGTATTTAATTATCATAAGTTATTAAATAAAAATATTTAATAAATTAATTACCTTGTTAATCGAAAATGTATGTTAAAAACGCAATTATTAAAGTTAAAATTCGTTTTACGGATAAAGTCTATCGGAAAAATATATAAATGAATAATAAACGTTTTAAATAAATTCTATAAAACGTTTACAAAAATTAGTCGAGTGAATACTCATTTTTATTAGAAAAATGATTCGGAAAACAATGGCGAAAGTTTCGAGATTTGAATCGTCCGTTAAGTCATTCAAACGAGTCCCGAACCAATATTTTATAAAAGTTTCTCAATATTACACTTTTGGTCCCTGTGATACTATTTATATAATTGACCCTCAATTATCTATGACTTGTCTTTTACTTTTAAAGTTTTTATATAAATAAAAATTTTATAAAATTTTTATTCATTTCATTCTTATATATAAACACACACACATATAAACCCTCTCTTCTCTCCCAATTATCCGGCCACCGCTCCTCCGCCGGCCACCGCCGCTGGCCACCACGCCGCCGCCGGAAAACTTTTCCGGCGGGCTTTTCCGGCCAAACCCAAAAATAATCCCCGCAACTCGATCTACCCGATCCCCATAGTCACTCTCCCCCACTCGCCCCTCCACACCACCACTGCCACCGCCACCCTCTCACTGCCATCACCATCATCGTCACAAATACCACCTTGTTACCACCACGCCATCACCACCGCAGCCACCACCCAAGACTGCGTTTGGTTTGATAAAAGAACCAAGCGGGTGCGTGTGGTTTGTTGATAAAACCCATCAAGGTTGCATTTGGTTTTGGTAACAAGCACAAGGGTGCGTCTGAGTCCCCAAAAAGGGTGTGTGGGTTTCGGGTCAGTCATCGGCAGGGTGCGTTTGGGTTCTTCAGGTACCAACGGGGTGTGTTTTGGTTGTTATAACACCACTAGGGGGTGTTTGGTGTTGTTCGCAGCCATGAGGGTGTGTTGGTTTAGCATGAGACTAGTACCAGGGTGCGTTTGGTTTGGTCTTAACCCGAAAAGGGTGCGTTTGTTTTGATATAGATCAAATAGGGGTGTGTTTGGTTCTGGTTATTAATCGAAAGGAAGGGGCGTTTGGCTGAGTAATATTATCGAAGGGTGCGTTCGGTCTATAAGCAAAGCACCACGAGGGTGCGGTTGGTTGTGTTCTCACCACGTTAGGGTGCGTTGGGTTGTAGCATAAGCCCCACATAGGGTGCGTTTGGTTATTTAAAACGGATTAGGGTGCGTTTGGCATTAAGGACAGCCCCTCCCGTTCAAGCATAACGTTCCATCAGCACATTGCTCTAGCTTCTTAATCATACCACACAGATCTTCGGTTCCAAAATTCTCTTCCTTTCTTGCCTCAGCTTGAGCGTTTAAAATTTGCACATGAAGGTTTATACCGATCGTCAAAACCAAAGCTCGAACTTGTAGTGGCTTAATTCGTTCCTTTCGGCTCAAGGCATCCGCCACCATGTTTGCCTTTCCTGGATGATAACGAATCTCGCAATCGTAGTCACTCAACAGCTCTAACCATCTACGTTGTCTCATGTTTAACTCTTTCTGATCTAGAATATGTTGCAAACTCTTATGATCAGTGAACACAACCATTTTCGTTCCGAAAAAATAATGTCATCTACATTTTGAGAGCAACACTACATGCTCTAAGCTCTAATCAGGTGTAGTGTAATTCATCTCATGAATCTTATGTGGTCTTTGTTATCTTGAAATCATACTAATCAACCATGGAAGCTTAGAAGAAATAGTAGAGGAACAAGTATTTAAATTTAAAAAAGTTATTAAAATGGGGAAAAAAGGAAAAGTTTATTACAAGGCATCACCCTCTAATGATGATTAGAAGGGGTATTTATAGGAGAAGGAAGGAGGCTTCCCTTCCTTTATTTTTCACTTCTAGTCCCTATTCTTTGGCAATTATGCTATTTCTTACTTTTAGCATATAACCTTTATTACAAACTACTTTAATTCTAAACAAAAAAAATACTAAATGACTAATATAATTAAACCACATAATCCGACCCTTTTTATGAACCTAACAATCTCCCCCTATAGTCGATTATTCTGGGCGTTCCCTCGTGGTCACTGCTTTTCCATTCACATACATCTCCCATCTTCTCATCTGGTTACGATACTTCAATCTTACTTCAATCTCTTCTTCAAACAACTTTAGATACTCAACCTCATCTTTCGTAAGTTCTCTTTGTACATAGCCATACTTAACATCATTATTGTAACTCTTTAAACCTTCTAGTACTCTAATTAGTGTTGCATCACAAAACTTATGAATCTCTGAATGTCTCATCACCCTTTTCTCTTTCTTGCTATTCCTTGTATATGATACCATCACTGGCTCATAGAAGAAGGAGAACATTTAGTGCTTTTCAACTCCTGGGAAAGAAGTTATTGGTGCAGCGAGATTCACTTTCTGTTTATAACTTCAATTCTCTTTTTAAAATCAGCACTCTTTCCCATACATCACTGAACTTCCATGATGAATATAGATTAAAGAACCAATACAACCCTGTTTCTGGCATATTCAGAGGAACCTTGCATATCATAATCAGCAAATACATGTCCTTAATATCATTCTATGAAGAATCTTGTAATCATGCTCGGTAATTGACACAGTCCATGCAATCATTCGCTCTTCATGAAAATATCTCTGTTGCAAACTTGTGTCATGACCCAATTCCCAATATGTCTTTGATAACTTTAATGATCTTTGAGTTCGAATAAATCACTTCCTTTTGTTTTCTAGGCTCTTTTAGTTTTCCATATGGTAGAAGATATTTGCATAAGGATTCTTCCAAATCAACCACCATATCGAGCATAAGGATTAAATTTCTAACACACTTATTCACCCATCTGGAAGTTCATTCTTCGATATCATCATCATTAAAGATAATATGCAGGAAACTTTGTGAAGTTACAATACTAATCTTTCTCAGCCCTGAACTTCCTTTCATCAAAGTCAAAAGTCTTTATTAATAAGAGATAGTGTGGATTCTTCAGGATCTCTTTGACAGCTTGAACTAAAGGTGTGGACCTTTCAAGGATTGGAGAGACAAGAATTTCCTTTCTTCTACATTCCCAAAACAATGTCACTTTTCAAGAAATTCTTCATCTGATCAATATGATATTGATGCTCATCTCCTGAAGTACATCTTTGTCTCAATACTTCATCAGCCATTTTCTTTAACTTTGCTTCATCAATAGTCAATGATACTTCTTCTATAATATCTTGTGACCCTTGTATCGTCGATATTTCAACATCATCTGAACATAAACAGTCCAAAAATCAAAATCATCTTCTTAAGCCTCTTGATACCTGAATGATGATGACGTAGTTTTCCTCTTCATTGACTAGTCCCAGAAGATGACTCACCAGACACATATGCTTTCTATAACTCAAATGTCTTTCTGCCGCTTTGCACTATTCTCCCCCTCAGGATGAGCATCATCATGAGGATCGTCCAGATCTCTTGGGCGAACGACAGAAGTTCTATATGTAGTTTATGATAGCTGAAGTCTTTCAAACTACATCTGGAGTGCCAACCAATAGCTATGCCTTGACTGCTGTAACTGAGGATCGGCTTTTCATAGAGAGATACAATTATATTGTTGATCGTAGAAAAAACATAGTTGTATGTGATAGAACTGGAATGAACATAAAGGAATTGACCAGAACATATGAACTTCTTACTGACGATATCAACTTGATAAGGGAATGTTGAATTGTTTAATTGCTTTTAGAATTTGTGAGGAGAACTTCAGCCTGAATAATCCACGCACTGTAAAATTGCTATTAGACAATCATCCCGTATCCCACTCCTCTTTTGTCTTTTTGTCTTTCCAGAATCAGCCCTTCCGCAACATACACTAGAACTTGATCTCGAACTTGCTCAGGAACTTGCTTTTTAACTTGCTCCTTAATATGTGTATCTACCATAATAGGTAGTGATTCAACCACATACTCATGGAGTATGATCACAAGAGTATTAAATGACTTACCCATGACATTAAACCTTGCTTTTCAGATGTTCAAACAAATATGAATAACGTCCCTAGGTACTCCTGAAAGAAATTCTTGGTATCAATTTGAACGAGTAGTTTTGCTTATAAATAATGATAGAAGTCGGTGGGTATGAGATAACCTTGGTGCTGGATTAGTCTTGATGCTGGTGAAATTTTTAGTAACTTTTTTCTTCATTATCCTAAGATACAAAGATCAGTATGAATCATAAGGAGATCTAATTTGGAGTGAGGAATGGTTGTTACCCTAGAATCCTCTACAAATCTTTCCCTATCTCACCTTCTTTTAATTCATACTATTCATCTTATTTCACATTCCTCTTCATTAACAAATCCACAGTAATGCAACATTAGCAATTTCCACCTCTTAATTATTAGTGATCTCCACCTTCAGACTTTCTTTATCACTCCTGGGCTTTAACCTAGTACCAGGAATATTTGGTTCATTATTCCTAGGGGGTAAACTATCATCAATAACATTCTCTGATCCTTCTATCATCTTTTCAATATCTTCAGACGCCAAGTGCTCTTTGACCAGTTCCACATTTTCTCTAGCTTCTTGCTCTTCTCGACTTTTGTGCTCAGCAAGACTTACTTGTAATGTATCTTGTAAAAATCAATTCTCTGTTCTACAACAGTTAGCCTGTAGCTGGGTGGAGTAAGATGTGTGATCACTTTCAGGAAAGACAAAAATGATCACAAGTAGACCGTGTTTGGAGCACTTGACTCTGCTGGCATCCATTTTTAGGATTAGGTGACCTACGTGACTAGTGTCCTATGCGTTCTTTGGGTAGACTCAGTGGTTATTGACTGAGTCAGAAGGAACATCTACCCAAACACCTACTCATACATCCTATAAAGCTCCGTGATTGCTAGCATCTCTTCGGTGAGCCTCCAATCTGGAATTTGCATGCCAACCTTTATCTTGTGTCTCCCTGAATAAATGATATTTTCATTATTTTCATCATCTTGCTGAATTGTGATGCATGTCTCGAGCACTGTCTTGAAAAGTCAGAAAACCAATCAATAATGACTATGATATGATCTTTTTAAATCTTGGATAAGGAATCGAAGATGTTGGATGATGAAGAGAATAGTAAAGTCCTTCCCATAGCAGCTCCGCATAATCCACATGAATGTTATTGACAAAGCAATACATCATTTGCATTATCTGCAAGAAGGTTGGTCCCATCGATTGCACGTTTGTCAAGCATTTGAAAATATCTTCATAACGTTTGCCATGGGGCTTATTATTTTGGCATAAGACCAGTTGTCTTAAAGCAGATGATTGTCTTCAGCTCCAATTGTAAACCAATTATAGTTTATAGAATGAAACCATGTCTAAAAATGATGGTGGTGGCACAAAGATTCTACATGAATGTGGCATTTTTCTTATGGTAAGTGAAATATTATCCTGAAGTCATCCAGTGTAAGAGAAAGCTTTTTCTTGTCAAGCATAAAATGTGAGCCTATACTTTGATCCGACTTCCTTCAAAGTATGCCAGAAATGTGCCATATAGATCCCATGGTAGAAGGAAGAAGGCACGCAATACTGATCGAAAGGATATATCTTGATGAGTATACTACAGTATTTTGCTTTCGGAGTGGACATTTTGCACTTCAAGATCAACCTTCTTGTTGGCAATCTCATAAGATCATATCGTTTGTTAGCGGAGGACACAATTTTCGTCTGGATGACTATTAGCTGCATGTGTTGTTGTTCCATGAAGATACTGCATGAATCAAAATAGAAAGTTAGAATAACAAATAAATCAAATGACATTTTTTATCTTTTTTCACTCTGTCCTGTTTATATATGTTCGGCAATTCTTATTTGAACATAATTTTGAATCAATTACTTTCTTAATGTGCTCGTGTTTCCGTGCTTTTATTCTAGCACATGCCATACGCTTTATTCAATTGTTTCTTTTGATTTACATTTTTTGTGTGTTTCTCGCAATCATTTTTCGAACACACTTTTGATTTGCTTTTCCGCAAATGGAATTTAGCTCTCTATCGTTCAGTTTTTAGAATAGCCTCACCAGAAAATTTTGTGACATGATACTCTTTCAAGAATGATGAAGATGTCTCTTTTGATTTTGAATCAAGACTCTTTTGTGAAAAATGAAAGAGAAATCATACAACTTCTTAAAACCGTTTTTGTGAAAGAGTATCATTTTGACACAATTACAGATTTGAGAACTTTTTCAAAAATCATTTGTCAGAAACTTTCATTATAATGATAACATTGAATTTAGACAATCTACAAATCCACAACTAATGTCATTAAGTCACTCACATTCATATCCTACATATCTGATTCAATGCAGAAAACGATCGAAACCGACGAGTGACGTAAGACCACTTAAACAATTAAGACTTGGATTTTCAGATTCAAGTTATAAAAACTTTTCCACTTTCATCTTTTGTCATGAATCCTAAACAATGAATACAAACACATCTAATTCAATAACTGAATGGTCACTAAGTCACTCACTCCTCATTATGTTCATACTGCAGAAAACGACACAAACCGAACAAGACTTAGACACTTAAACAATTACAAATAGACATATTTTGACCCAAAAGCTAAGAATCTAAAAACTGATTTCTTTTTTTCACAAACATTTTGGATTTTTTCAAAACACACAGAGACTATCTTTTTGATCCACAAACATTTGAGGCATACTCATCATACAAGCATGCAGAAAATATAAGCACATAAAATTCAGTAGATAACCAAAACAACTTCACTTATCCACAAGTTGCATTTGTACTGAATTTTGTCTTTTCGACATTACTGAATTTTGACTTTTTGAAGTTACCGAGTTTGACTTTTTGACATTTACTGAGTTTCTCAATAGAGATAAAAGATGAATCCCTCTAACTTATGGAAAACCAAACTCGATCCGTTTATGTTTTATTATCATTATTCAAACTCCAAAAAATTAGAAATCATATCAAACTCGATAATTAACAAACTCGATAAACATCAAACCCCTCCGAGTTTCTTTATCAACATCGAGTTCATTATCTTAGACCTTTTTCAAAGTTATTTTTCATCTATTTCCACATAAACCATTGATTAATATCATCTTTGCATCAAATCATTTATCAGAAAATTTGATAAAACCCAAATTCGGTATTCCCTATCCTTACTGAGTTTAAACTCGATAATTCAAAACAGTCATAAAACTTAATCAAAACGCATAACCACTTACGTTTGAGAAAGAAAAGTAAGTGTAATCGCTGTAATAAGCTCAAAAATCTTTCTTTGATTTTATTTTCAATCTCGATATTATTGACTCGGTGAACATAAAAAGTAAAAAGAAAATGTTTTTCTCCTTTTATAGTAACCAAATATCATCTTTTGAGAAATTTACCACTTTTTAGCACCCTGTAGTTATCTTTTCGATTGTCTTCATTAATTTTCTGAATTTTCAAAATCCCCCCATGAATAATTTACTTTCAAAAGTTATACAATGCTATCAAAAAAACTCCCCCTTGGAATGAAATCATACTTAGCACGTAGTCCAAAAATGAAGATGTTTGAGTTTAAAATATAAACTTCCCCATGAAAATAAAGTATTTTTTCAATTCAGTTTTATTTTGTTATTCCCGAAATGATGTATATGAATGAAAATTTTCCAATTACTCCCCCTTAGATTATGATTCCGTATTTTTAATTGAAAGCTTTTTATATACACTTGGAATCATGAATCTAATCATGTGATCTTTAAATTATGTTTGATTTTTTTTTTAAATATGACAAATCTTTTTGAAATTTTGTATTTTTCAATTTTTCTTTTGTTATGTGAAAAAATTTATTTACATGTATTTAATGTAGAACTTTTCAAGAAGATGACTTTGTCAGGCTTTCCAATTGTGTTGGAGTCATTACATCTCATACCAATGCGATGAACTAGATACTCAAAGCGTTCTTTTAGAAGAGCTTTAGTAAATAGATCCGCAAGTTGGTATTCTGTCCTGACAAAGTAAATTTCCACAGTACCCTTCTCAACATGTTCCTTAATAAAATGATACCGGATGTCTATGTGTTTTGTCTTAGAATGCTGAATTGGGTTGCATGAGATAGCAATGGCACTCTTAGAATCATAATACATCAGAATCCGGGTTGTACTATTGTATCCCATGAGTCAAGCAGTTTAGAAAACAATCAAATAACTTGTGCACAACATGAAAGACAAGGAACACATATTCACCATCAGGGAGTAGACAGAACCGCAGTACAATCTTTGTTTCTTGAACTAACCAAACTCACACTTATTTCACCTAGAAATTGCAATCCTCTGATGTACTTTTACAATCCCTTTACATCCTCATGGTCCCCACTGAATATGCAATTTAGTTCAAAAATCCGAATCCTTTGGGGGGATAACCATAGACCCAGTTATAGATAGTCCTTAGGTACCCCGAAAGATTCGTTTAAACCTCTTTGAGGTGTTTGACGTAGGACGTGCTGATAACGAGCACATACAAAAGTACAAAGGCAATGTCTGGACTACTGGACCTTTAGATACATAAGCACTTCTATCATATGGCGATAAGTCGTTTGATCAGTAGGAGTGCCTTGTAAATCATCATCCAGCCTCTCAGTTGCCATAGGTGTGCTCATTGAGACACACTCATCCAGACCATGTTGCTTTAACAATTAAATCGCGCATTGTGACTTAGACTTATGAATATGGCCACCGGGGGAGATTTGATGAAACTTGAGTCCAAGAAAGAACTTTAGTTCACAGCATCATTGACATTATTCAAAAATATTTTTCATTAGGTTTGCAAAAACGTTTTAGAAAAAATCGTGATTAGTTGATCCAAACAATAATGTCGTCAACATATACTTGAACAAGTAATATGTCTCCCCCGTGACATCGTGTGAATAAAGTCGAGTCAATAATACCTTTAGTGAAACCATGTTCAATCAGAAAAGAAGAAAATTTGTCATACCATGTACGAAGGTCTTGCTAAGTCCGTATAGACATTTATTCAACCTGTAAGAGGTGATATGGGAATTCTGGATCAATAAACCCTTCAGGTTGGCTGACATAAACTTCTTCTTTCAAAGGACCATTGAGAAAAGCCGTGTTAACATCCATTTGAAAGATAGTGACATTCATATGAGCAGCATAAGCAATAAACATCCGAACGGCCTCAAGACGAGCAACAGGAGCAAATGACTCTTCAAAATCAATTCCTTCTTCCTGCCTGTATCCTTTTGCCACAAGAGTTTTGTTTCGAACCATAATATTTTCAGCATCACACTTATTCTTCTAGAGCCATTTGAGAGCAATAATATTCTTTCCTTCTGGTCGTGGAACGAGTTCCCAAACTTGAAGTCTCTCAAATTGATTCAACTCATCTTGCATGGACTCAATCCAACTATGATCTGCCATAGCTTCTTTGATATTCTTTGGTTCAATAGTGCTGACGGTTAATGCATACATGCATACCTCAGAATCTGTGTGTAGCCGTTGGCGAGTCATGACAGATTTGGATGGGTCACCAATAACTTGGTCTAGAGGATGATATTTTGCCCAAATGTGAGTTGAGGGTTGTACTTGGTGAAATCTCTGCACATTTGATGGTTCTAGAGTCGCTGTTGATGACTCAATTTCCTCGGTGTTTGAGATAACCTTAAAATAATTCTCTCCAGGAGGCGATTTCAGGCCACCTTTCAAATTCATCCAATTCGCAATTAATTCTGCCTATCTAATCTGTTTTCCTTTTAATCTTTGATTATAGGGTTACGATCATCAAGATTTAATTGGTTGTTGTTTGTGTTGGTCTGTCGATCCATATTAATATACATATCATCGCTCCTTGTTTCCTATAACTTTGCTGCGGACACTTACGTTTTATTTAACCCTAATTCAGCCGATTATTATAATCGGTTTTAGGGTTTTTAAGCGTTGTTCATATTGGCGCGATCCCTTTTATTAGGGTTTTATTTT
>BQNB010038704.1:36254-46685 GCA_026074375.1 Tanacetum coccineum | reverse complement strand
GTGATTTTAAAGAGAGAGTAAGAGAGTAGAGGTGTCTGAGATTCGGTATATTCTAGAGAGAGATGAGAGAGATACGTGATAACAGGTGCATACAGGAGAAGGACACGTATGTGCTGTCGGACCTAAAAAATAATAATCGAATTGGATCCGGGTCAAAGATCGGGTAACGGCCGAATCCGGCTACTTCGCGAGTGGGTTGACCCGGTCGGAAACCCAACTCATTAAATGCGGTATTTAATGAAAGATCCTGGCTTTTAATAAAGTTTAGAATGTATAATGTATAATATTGGATATAAGATTATATAAAGAGGAGAGTTATTTTGGATACCATTCTTTTCTTGGATATTAGGGGACCAATCCCAGCCATCTATCTAAAACAAATGAAGGGAGGAGATTAACCCACTTTTATTAACAAAAAAAATCATAAAAAGCGGAGGGGCATCTCAGTAATTTTACCTCACACACCTACCACTCTTTTAATCAATCAAAACCTGTCCTTTTTAGATGTGCTATTTTCTCTCTCACCAAACACACACAATACATAATTTTACACTGATCAAAAAATACACACACTAAAAACACACACACATCAAAATTGGCTGAAAAACTAAGTTTATGTGAGAAGCTGATGAATGAAACAGAATACTTTAGTTATTAGTAGTTAGAATATATATTAGAATAAGATTTGCTTTGAACGTGTTTGCCTTGCCGTGGATGGTAGGTTCAAGATTTCTATTCGAGTTAAAATATTAAGAATGATTCCAGCCTTGAAAGGTTCGTAATCTTAAGTGCATCCGTAGAAATACCGATTGGATATAATCATCTTTTTTTGCTTCATTATGCGTATTACATAAAAAATAAATATAGTATAGCCTTATAAATTATTTTGGTGTGGATTTGTAATTGTTGATAGTAATTTTTGTTAAGAATGTTAGATTTATTTTAAGAGTTGTAGTTATAGTACAACACTCTATTTTGCTTATAGTGTTAGTGGGCGGTTTATTTTGTATTAAAAAGATTTATTGTGGATCTGTTTGTGGACCTAAATTCTATTGATAAATGTTACTTATATGTAAGTTGTCGTAATACTACAACACTATATTTTGCTCTTTGAATATAATGCTCATTATTTTGTATATAACAAGTTTTGTTTCGTGGATCTCAGTATTGTGAAGACTAAATTTTGTTGATTTAATGATTTTAGCGTAGAATAAGTTAGTGGTGTAATAATCATTCATTTTTGATTAGTAATTGGGTATCAAAGTTAGTAGTGTTGTTATGTAATAATATATGGTATAATATGCTATGAAAGAATCTTATTTCATATAGATATAAAGTAGGTTTTTATAGCCGTGTATGGAGGATTTTGTTGAGCTAAAGTGGATTTGGAAAAGTTGTTGTGTGGTATATTATCCTATTTTGATAAGATCTGTTGAAAGATTCACTTCTTTAAACATTATAATTATTAATCAATTATATGATCATGTGCTTGAAAATTAATAATTAAATCATTTTTTTATTTGTGTAGAAAGGCTGTTTTCAAGGCATCTTTAAACCACGTACAAAGTTATCCAAAAGGCTCAAGAAGCTCAATGAAGAAGCTAGATAGAATTTTCCATTTCTCAACGCGGTTAAAAAGTATTTTTCGTTAGTTTTCCTTGTAATCTCGTATGGAGTTTTGATATTCCATGGAACGAAGTTTTCTAAATCATCGGAAACTTGACTTTGTAGAAAGTCTGATAAAAGAGCTATGAACTTTTTGTTTTTGTATTTTGTCGTCATGTTTTATGCTGAAATGTGAAAATGGCAAAAACGGTTGTGGATGTGATTTAGTCGATACTTGTAACAATGTTCATAATTCACTTATTAAAAAACATAAGTTTGATATAGATACAGGAATAGATATGATTATCATTCGTTTAAGATATCAAGTATGATGGTGGAATAAATTACTGGTGATTGTATGTTAAATCACATATGTATAGTTCTAAAAGGAGAAATACACATATAGATAGTGTGCTTCAAAAATATAAAATACAAATATCACATCTGATATGTAATAGATTCACATTCATGTAAGATCAAAATCAACCAAAATCAAGTAAAAGATAATTTCTAACACTTGTTCATATAAAAATCAAATATTAGAAATAGTACTTTCAAATATTACATATGATAATTGTAATAAAAAAATAATAATATAAAAAATCATATGTGATTTAATCAGTAGCAGTTATCTCATGTTAAAAAATCTCAATCAGTTTGATAGTATTTATACTTGAACAAAAGATTTCTTTACTTCTTTGTGAAACAATCTCTATTCTTCTTTAAAACCAAAGTCTTCTTCTTCTTGAACCAAACCTTCCGTTTCTTAAACAACTTCTTCTTTAATCACATCTTCTTGTTGAACAACGACTTGTTTTTTATCTTCAAACCTTAGCTCCTCTTGTTGTAATCAAAACTTCCACATAATGAACATGCATTTCTGTTCTTCAAAACTTCCACATAAGTTGTTTCATGACAAAAAAATGAACCAGCACACAATATGATGTTATCGTATAAAGAACAGACTATGGTTATATCATATGTGTGCACATATGTTAATCAATCAGAAATAAATCTCAAATGTGATATCACATATTGTTATATCAAAATACAAATAACCGTTAGTGTTATAAATCACCTAGATATGGATACTTATTTTATTATTAACTCAAAACTGTCTATGCTAAGTAAATAAGAGTTAATACCAGCTTATTCTGCTTATATTAATAACTTTCTTCAATCAAATTGCCTATATTAATAAGATTATTACCAGATCATGACATGAACTACCTTTAACATGAATACAATTATCTACATAATACATCTCTATCGCAAATTCATTTAATCGTAGTCATATATAACTCTACCTTTTCCCTCTAATATTCTTAAGCATTATTCACATAGAATCAGCTAAAAAATGATGAAAATAAACCAGATATGATGAAGATTAAGCTAATAAGTGACTTTATAATTCATCAACATAAATTCAATCTTAATAAATTCATAAGCTGATTTTATTAGCAACTCTCTAATTGATAGCTTATTCCATATCTCTTACTCTGAGTAATTGTATACGTTTATCTTACTGTAAAATATCATTCCTCTAAATCTAAGTTATTCACATCAATCACTAATAAGGTTAGCTTATAAATTAAGCATAAACTAAATTCTGACAAACTTCATCAATAAGCTGAAAATAGATAAGATCTTTTATAAAGTTCATACGGGATAATATATTATAAGAATATTCACACGATATCAGCTAAATAAACTAGGATAAAAAAAACTAAGATTGATGAAACGAAAACGAGCTGTATATAGAAGCTGATAATAGTAGATAGATGAATTGATGAAGAATTAGTTTAAGATCGATCGATTGAAGAAAAACTAAGATCTGATAGAAGAACTAATTGAAAATGAATCGATTGAAGTGTAGAGAAGATGAGAGAGTGAGAGAGATTAGAAAATGACGATATCTAAAATAAACATAGAGTTTATGTGTGATAAAATGAGAGAGGCTTTTTTAAAGTAAAAAAAAGTATATATATTTAGACGAAAGAATAACCCCTAGTTAGTGTATAACTAAAAATTATATCTTATCCAATTGGATGATAGGAAGATGGGAGGTGCGATATGAGTACACCCGCAGGATATCCAAGAAAACTTTGGTATTCAAATGAACCTAAATCTTATATAAACATATGGCTGTTTTATAATATGACATAATTGGATTGTGGTCGGAATTGCTTCACATGTTAAGTATTCGGAATATAATTGGGATATACTCCTTTCCTTCTATCGTTACCATAAACCTAGAGATAACTCAAAGAGGTTCCAGATTAAGATGTGCAAAGTGTAAACTTGTATAAACTAATCATAATATATAGAGTACTAGCTCGCTATTGTGAGTTGTATGTGAGCTTTATCCATTTTATTATGGTTTTTATTGTTAGAGTATTGATTTTTTATAATATGGTATCAACTATTAAGGTAGATATAATATCTTGAGTCAAAATAATCTCATATAAAAAAAAAAAATTATAAGAAAAGTCAATAAGAACAACATAACAATAAAAAAAATCAACATATAAATCACAAATTTCAAGTAAATAAAACAATTTTACTTTAGAACATATAGCGTCAAAGTCTGTTTGGTCGGTTTGATTAACTTGTATATGAGACTATAGATGTTTTACGTTTTAAAAAAGGAAGTCTGATATTTTAAAATAAAAAGATCAACAAAAAAAATTTCATCAGTTGTGTTGTATTAATTTATATGTAATAAACGAAACACGCAACGACATAAGAAATATTATAATTACTTTTTTTTAAATACCCGGAAGTCATGTATCTCATTTTCAAACAAAATACATTATAAATAAGCATGTTACTATTAGGAAATTGTTTTTTCATAAATGCCAGAAACTCATACACTCTCAAAATAGTGTTAGAGTTCTCAAATTAATACATCTTAAAACTGTTTCACGCAGACGAGAAGCATGAGATTTTATCGTTAACTCTATCGCTTCTGAGTGTGATTCAGATTCTTGAACCTCCTAAGACTACCGTTTGCATTCACTTATTGCTTAGTTAGATAGCGTGAGAGTGATAGATAGATTGAAATTTGTGAATTCTATTAGGCAACTGTCTTTTTCTATATAGCCCCTCCACATACTATCTTTCAAAAATTCGCGACCCTAACGCGCGATCCTTTGCTAAGACAAAAATTGGTATAGGTATCACCCTCAACAAAATTGGTTGTAGTTCGAAAGTTCTCGCTGAGTATTGTTCAGTACCTAGCCAAAAAAACTTACTCTATGCAACTCAATCAAATATGTATTTTCTCTCTATCAATTAATAAGTAAATAGAATAATTTAAATTTTACAGCTCTCATATAATCTCATACTATATAGCTGGTTTTGATGGATAACATACCTCTTAGAGGAAAAGGATTGAGTTGTCCTATATCTGTCCAATCTTACTTATATACCGTTTCATGCATCCTCGGTCGTGCACTTTTTGTTTCATGCACTCCATTAAGACACTGTTTTCATCCTGGACTGTTTCTGATTGATTAGTGAAAGATCAACTCATAAACATGTCATATAATTAGAAAAAAGTATTCCAAAGAACAACAAAATAAATACATGTAAATAGAGTAGCATAACGGTATCTGGTTTTCTTTGATCCGTTATCGGCTCTATCAATTTTATGTTATCAGAATGGCTAGAAACTCGGTTGCATTTGATGTCATTTTAAGTATTTTCCATGCCAAAATAAAGTGTGATAAAGTGTGAAACAACATGTAAGTCACGAAAGCCTTCATAGGACAAACACAAGTTGCCAAATCAATAAAAATCACATCACTTTTATCATATACAGAAACATAAGGATGTCGCTCAGAAATGGAGGTTTTAATTATGCAGTTGATGTCTTCTAAATATATTTGGAAAAATTACTTACTAATTAAGGAATCCATTGTGGAGTTTGTTGGACACTACGTTTAGAAGCTTAGACGTAGGAGCTTTTGGGATCGTAACGCTTGGCTCTAATGTGTAGTTGGGAAAAGTAGGCGTAAAATTATTTACATTTTCGGAAGATATTCATTAGTCCTGATGTTTGGATCTGTATTGGTCATGGAAGGTAGCTTCAATGTTCTCAGTTACGAGATACTTGAGATTCATAAATGTCTCTATGATATTTTTATGTCCAAAGCGAAGCAATACATAAGCGGGTTTTGATATTAGATAGCAAAAGGTGACAGACTTAATTCTGATAGATTCATTGGTCTTGAGTCCCATGATCGTGTTCCACCAGGTACCATACTCTTGCCACCTAGTAAGTCACTTAAGTTTGCATATAAGCATGGCTGATCGTTTGTTACGTTGGATTGGATGTTAATGAGAGTATACTTAAGAGACACATTTTCAGGTTAGGATAGCGTGGTCAACCTATATAGATTAAGAGCCATGATTATTGTTTAAATGGTCTTATATTGTTTTTGGTCTAAATACTGTACGCTTCCCCGACATGTATCGACTTGTGGTTGTCTTGGTGGCGTAGGCTTGAAGACACACTAGATCGTCTTTCGTCCCTGGGACGTTTGTGTTGTGGAGAAGAGTGACCATAATGCTCTCATCATTTACCCCTTAGTGGTAAGATTGTAACAAAGAACTCTCATGACCATTTGCTTTTCGCATGTAAGACTTCTCTTGCAAGGTTTGTTTGTAAAACGTCGTAGAGGAACACTAGCTGATCTCCCAATTGATTCGCACCTTTGGAGTGACATTATGGGATGAATACTACCGATTGCTAGGAATAACTATGATTATAATGTGGTTGCGGGACGGTTATGATTATTATGCTTTCATATTGATTATTATTTGGAAATGAGTGGAATAACAGGTTAACATGAAAAATGGCTCTAGGAGTGAACTGCTGTAGGAGATTTGGCTTAGTGTTATTCTTGAAGACAGTGTAGGAGTTGGCAAGTGTCATTCTTGACATAGTTAGACTTAAACTTGGTTCAATCAAGTTCAAGAGGAATGCTAGGGTGGCTAAACTCAAGATCATATGGAATCTTCTGGCTGATTGAGTCTTCAATGTTTCTTGTTGGCGTCTAATTAAAAGCTATTGTTATGTTGGTCTTTATTTTTTGTCTTCTAATTAGTTGGTTGTTGTGTTTTTGAGTATGTTCAAATCACGTAGTTTTTGAAATGGCTCATGACCATTTTTCTCATGTTCTCAATCTCAATTTTGTTAATATATTTACCGGGTATAATCCCTTTACCCAAAAAAACTCAAAACATTGCAATTCTAAACACTAACTTCCGGGGAAAAAAATCATAATTATACTAACAATAAAAAGTTAAAAATTTCAGATTTTTTTCTTACAACAAATCTGTGCGCCCGGTCAGTAACTGCAATCAAACATTCTGTATACTCTCTTGGCTACCACATTGGCTATAAAGGAGGCTCAGACATGTATGAATGTGTCATAACAAAAAGGAAATACCAAACACGGCTACATTAGTAAAAACGCCACCATATAATAAATGCAAAAAACTCATACCAACGCGGGAGTAGTGTGGGATTTGACACATAAATGATAAAATGATACATGCCTATACCACATCATTAGTCTTATATGTTTTAGACGCCATTTAAGCTACAAATAGTACAGTTCCCAACTTTCTTAAAAACGAGGGGGAATAAACGACACCTTTTTAGAGTGAATTAATGGCGAACGACTTAACATTTAAACAAAAAGATAGCGTTGTCATTTCTGGAAAAAAAATCAAGAATTTTAAAGAGGTTATTAACACCGTTGTTACTAGTAATTGAAATTTATATTATCTGTTTTTAAACATGTGCTCGTTACTTTTAGTTGTCGATATTCACAATAAAAGATGCTATGATAATGAAAGAAATAAAATATAATGTCCTCTGTTTATTAACTAATTATACTTAACACAACAATAAAAACGTGGGATGGGGACATTTGATGGGTATAAATTTATCGCGAAATTGAAGCCTTTTTTGACATGGAATACTCTATATAAAGAACTCTCACTTGCATAAATAATCACATCAAAACATGAAGTTGTTATTAGTATTTCTTGTGCTTAGTATAGCAACTATTGCATCATCTCGTGCAATGATCAATGACAACCATGTAATCCGTGTTGTCTCGCAATCTGATCGCCGCCGCCATTCTGCCTCCACTAATAGCAAGTGTCTGAGCTGGAGACTGACAGTGGAAACGTACAACCTTCGCGACTGGAAACTAGTGCCAGCAGAGTGCATAAGCTACATTGGCAAGTATATGATGGGCAAGCAACATGCTGAAGATTGTACTGCTGCTACTGATGTGGCGTTTGCGTACGCCCAGACTGTCAACCTTACTGGCGACGGCAAGGACGCATGGATCTTGGATATTGACCAAACTGCCCTTTCTCTCCTAGACTATTACTCTCGCCCTACAGTTCAGTTTGGGTAATAACCGATACATTTTTTCTTAGTGTCACGGTCAAAAAAAATTGTTGTCCACTTTACTATTTTAAAGCCTCGTATATAATAGGTTACGTTTCCCAAATTACCCTTAACTAAAGTTCCTGTTGTCAGGGTAAAACCGTCATTTTACCAATTGCTTACGCTATTGTTTTTTTTTCTGTTTACCAACACATATGTTTGATGTTCAGTGCAATATTGTATAACGATACAATGTTTGAAGAGTGGCTAGCAGAAGGACGTGCAACAGCAAATCCAGCTGTGCTTAAACTATACAATGATTTGAAATCTATCGGTTTCAAGATTGTGTTTATTTCCGGGACTTCAGAGAGCCAAAGAGATGTGAGAATTGCCAACTTGAACAATGCAGGATACTACGACTGGGAGAAGCTTTTGCTAAAGTGAGTAATTTCCAAAGTACCCTTTTTATGATAATCCTTGCACTACTATGTTGATTAATGTTGTTTAAAATGTTTGTTTTAAGGGCGGAAGAGGAGCATGGGACAACTGCACAAGTGTACAAGACAAAGAAACGGACACAGCTAGTAGCCGAGGGATACAGAGTTCATGGAAACATGGGAGATCAGTGGAGCGATTTGATCGGTGACTATAGTGGTACTCGTACGTTTAAGCTGCCAAACCCTATGTTCTTCATTCCTTAAACAGGCCACCTGAAGAACTGCATTTAAGAATAAATCATCTTTGTTGCATCTTTGCAATTTCTGTATGCAAGTTGTATTGGTTGGAACTATGCAATAATAAGGGTGTTGTTATTGGTATCCCTCGTGGACGTTTATTGAGATATTGTTGTCGAATTTAAGTATTATGCATGTGTTTACCTGCCTATATAATTCGGAAAAACCAAAATCCATGTAAAGTTTATGTTGATTGTTTAGGCTATGTTTATTCACAATCTCCCTCAATCCAATCTCTCATTAAAATACTATTTTCTTACTCATCCACCTATACAACTAATACATACAACTAATCTCAATCTTTTTACCATTTATCAACAACCCAATCTAATATATAATATTTATATTTAGTTTAATTACATAAAGTCTAATTATATCTGATTTAAAGAAGCATCTTCTTGACCCATGCCATTGAACCCAGTAAAAAAGTTATGCTCAAAATCTTGTGGCAGATCAAATGAAAAATAATCCAATTGATTAGCAACACCCATATTATGTGCCCCTATATTGTTGACACCTGAAGGAAACCTTTGCATTGATCAACCGACTGGAAGCCTTGTTGCTGAGACGTTTGAGGAGAAAAATTCTACAACAAATTAATGATAAGCAAAAGTTATCTATTTTACTGTAAAGTATTCATAGCACAAAAGTTATCTATTTGTAAAAAAAAAGTGAGTTAAACACACATAAACACAAGCATACATGAATCAATGAGAGTTTCAGTTAAGTTCATTAAGTTCATCAAGTTTAATTGTCACAAGAATCTTGGTTGGTGTAGTTTGATTGTCATTTAGTGCATATGTGGCAAGATTGGTTTTACAATTTGGATGTCACACACCGAACGAATCGTGTACATATATTCCTTGCATTTATGTAGTGTTAATATAATATTATTTCTTTTTTGTCCTTATCTCTTTCAACCGGTTGGATGCATGCATTGATAAACATAGTCTTACTAACTCGAACTTTTAGCTAATATAGTTCATTAAAATCTGTAGTAATTAAAGCTTAAACACTTGACAATTGGAAATCTACTATCCTTTTGAGATAGGTTTGGCCGGCTTATCTATAAGGACGGAACCAGAATCAAACATAATCGGGTGCATTAAACTTTTTGAGCGTTAACATTAGAAATATATTTTGATGGACCGGATGAATTTGAGATGCATTTAAGAAAAACAATGTTTTTTAAAAGTTAACATAACATCGTAAAAATTCATGAGTGTCATTAGACCCACGAGACCCCCGTTTTCGTCCATACCTACTACTCCATCCGTTCTAAAATAATAGTCCCCTATTGACTTTTTAAGTCTTTTTTTTCTTTCAACTTTGACCTTAAATTTTTTTATTTGTGTTATATAATACTTGCTGTAAAATATACGAATAGATTCATTTTTGAATGTATTTTCATTATTATAATTTTCATCAAGTGTTATATAACACAAACAAAAATATTTAAGGTCAAAGTTGATAAAGAAAGACTTAAAAAGTCAATAGGGGACTATTAATTTGGGACGGAGAGAGTAGCATGTAAGTTGACTACTAAATAAGAGATTCTAGCTTTAAGTATCGTTTGATAACATTTGTGGGATTGGTGACACAGAGATGTGAGAGTTTTCGTTTCTTTTATTAAAAGTATTAAGATAAGAGTTTTATTAATCATAGCATTAACCAAACATT
>BQNB010038704.1:0-23168 GCA_026074375.1 Tanacetum coccineum | reverse complement strand
AGGTGGATGAATATTTGAGGAACAGTGGAAGATAATATTGTACTAACCACGCGTAGTTGAGGATAGAAAGGAAGCATATCCCTGCAAAAGAAAAACCCTTGATTAGAACATGTCTGGATGCTAATACTATAATAGAAGAATTAAAAAGGCCAAAGCTTATTAGTATGCCAGGATTGTTCAACATGCAAGAGTTTATGCATGTTATTTAATCAAAGTAATGTAAAAGACACCTGATGATTGCCAGCATCATATCAGAGAAACGGTCCCTTTCATGAATTTCATCCTGCAAAATTTGCGACACCCCATCAAGAACAGTATGATTAGAATTATAATTAAGATGCATTTTCTATTTAAAATTGTGATGCACAACCAAAAGTATTATGAATGCTATTCTTTGAGCATGAAATGTAATTTTTAATAGAAGAGCCAATGAGTTTCATATAGGGTAGGATATAAGTGGTATAAACCAACAAAAAAGACTTGATTAATCTTCCACTAAAAGTCTGTTTCTGCATTGTTTCCTGGTCATGAATGTAAATACATCGACCTACATATATTAATATATATATCTGCTATTTCATTAGAAAATTAAATTCATGTTTGTGCTGGAAAACGTTTATTGTTTTATATAGTCACAACATTTACAGTGGTCGAGTGTATAGTAGATTCAATTGTATTTTAAATACAACTCTTCAAGTGAATATACAACCAAAGTCTTGAGATGCTACACAGACAAAGTACCAAAGTACAGTATTAGCTTTTCATATTGGAATAAATTATACTCCAACATACTAGCATAAACTAAAACGAACAGATAATATACATGTGCCAAGAAATTGCAGCAATCTCCTGATTTAATCGTTAGGAATTCAAGTATTTGCAGGTCAAGTATAAGATTAGATCAATACCACAATGATGTGTGTAATGTCAGGAAATGCGTCCTTGACATTCTTTGCCGAGGCTTCTTTTCCAGACCTAGAGTTGCCAGCTTTTACCATGACCCTCAACAAGACACCATTCGTGCAAAACATAATAGATGAATGTCTTCCACCTTTGTTCTCCAACCTTATCTAGGTTTTCACCACAAGAGGTAAGTGATAGGGATAAGACAATATAAAATTTAAGGTGTCTTGATAAAAAGGAGTGCAGGCTAGTAAGAAATGTATGACATTTGTTAAAAGATCCAACACAATTGCAATAACACAACACCAACAATTTATTGACAAATAATAAAGAACTAAACTTCTAAAATGCCAACTCAAGTATTTTTCATACCCAACACTGCCTAGCTGTCTTTATGGCCTTCTCTTTGTGCAATTGTGCAAGTATCTTGATTGTTCAAATACTAAGAGGCGAGTACGACTATTTATTGTACTAATCACTCCTTATTAATACTACTTATAAAAGTTGCAGATAAAATAAGTGGGAACAACATTTCGAGAGAGCTTTAAATAAACAGATTTAAGCACATAGCTTTAGCATGATTAAGCGCCTTATATCTTCAGTAAATCTAATCCTGAACTTTCCCCGGAAAGTGTTCAGTATTCCCTACGAAACAATCAGAAAACTTTTTTTTTAAATGGAGAAACAATCTTTAAACTGACCTAGCTGCTACACTAAAAAGGTAAAAATTTAAAACAGATCTAAGAGCATGTTCTTGTGTCTTGTAACTGGAATTAACATTTAAAACTGCAATCCACACACATACTTTTTGGAAACTCCTTCCAGAGCTAGTGAAAGTTGCTAATATGCATAAAGATTCACAACAACAATCTCTCCATTGTAGATTTCCATATGCATCATTAAGAAAACCCCACACTCTGTTGCATTGTCTTTTTGTAGCTCACTTTGGTCTAATGATTGTTGTTTCTTAATGTTCACTTCTCTGGCCTTGAGATAATTGAATTCTTCAAAATGCCTTGAAAACAGCCTTTTCAACACAAATAAAAAGATTTGATTTTATTTTCATGCACATTATCATATATGATATATTATAGTGTTACAGAAGTTGACTTTTAAGCAGATTATCAATAATGATATTATACACAAAACTAACTTTTAATTACTCACCAGGAAATCACAAATTGCTTGTATTTTATTTTCAAGACCATTATCATATATGATATATTATAAATGCTTAAAACCTAACTTATATCATGTATGATACATTACATAAGTTTTTACAGTTTGTTTATGCAACTTATCATATATGATTTTTCACTAACATGTCATACTATATCTGTTTAACGTAGAATAAGCCTTCAGCTTCGCCTTATGCTTAGCCTACACCTTCAGCAAAAGCTTATTCGTGCTTTTACTTATTCAAACTAACTTCTAGTCCATTATTTCGTCTCTAAAATCACAATATCATCAACAAATTCTTTCTAAATAGTAAAAACTTAACTTCTAATCACTTATTTTCTTCATTAAAGTCTTAATAACATCAACATACGCTAGAAAAAATATCCACACTGGATAACTTATTCACTCTTGGGGATTTAGGTACAAACTCTATAGATGCACAAGCAGTACAGTACATCACAACACATGTATACCAACTTTAAAAGTACCTTGTATCTGTTCAAAAAAAAATTAAAAGTACCTTGCATCCAACAGTGTCTCCAATACTTTCACCTCTTTTAGAAGATATTCTTTCGGCAACTACAATAAATAGATAAACAAACGTATAAACCAAAGAAAATAGAGCATAATCACGACATTGTTATAAGGTCACTAGTATAAAAGGCCCCAGAACTTCAGTAATGGATACCTACCTGATATTGCGGAGATCCATCATGGTTGGGTGCAGACTATCTTACATGCATCACCTTTACTCCACATATAGTCCAACAAATATTGAGGTACCTACACCAAAAGTTAGTTATAAGATACAAGTGATTGGGCACAAAAAAGGCCATACAACTTTTTTAATTACATAGATAGGTGATCTATTTGCCTTCCAATATAGCAACACAACACCTGTAAGTCTGCTATATTATATTGCTACAAAAGTAGTAATTTAGATACTTCTTACAATGGAACCACTGTAGTATTGTAAAGGTGATGCCAACCTGTGTTGTCTTCCCGCACCCAGTTTCCCCAGATATAAGAACTACCTGTACCAAGGCAACAGACACAAAGCTATTATAATCCCAGTTAACAAACAACTCTCGCATTCTACATACATGCACGTACATAGAGTATGTCTTAAAACAAAGACATATATGGATGTACATAACCTCCCACTATTTTCGTTTGTATATCCAATAAGATATAGATATAACATATGTGATACATAAAGTGAGTAGTCGTACCTGATTAGATTATATCGTTGATGTAATAACGTCCTTAAAGGATGCAATTGGAAGTTTGGATCTATCTTCAGTAATCTGCAAAGCGCAAATATATATCATGCAAGTAAGTAGACGTTTATATAAGAAGTATCTCGTATCCATATTTACTATATGAAAACTTTTAAAAAAAAGAAAAAAACATGTTTCAGCTTGAGGTCCGATTCCATCCTGGCAGTAACGGATTCCAGCTTCTTTTCAATTTCAGCCTTTTTCATTTTAGGTTTGCAGATAATATCATCCGTCCTTTGTGTGTTACCACTATTTTTACTAGAGGTGGTTTTAGTTTTTTCAGCCTCCCCATGTTCACCAGGTGGATAAAGAAAAAAAAACTTTGTCAAAACTTCTTTACCCTCTTCTAAAAATGTAAAAGAAGTGAGATCACACTTCTCTTTGGCCTTTTTCGACTTCTCTTTCTGCCTGCGAACTGTAACACGCCTGTTATTCCCTGTTTTAGACCTAGAATAAATCAGGTTCGTTAGAGATCCCACAAACATACCCGCACTCACAAATCTACTACAAGTAGACTACTGACTAGACCAATTGAAAAGTTTGTTTAATAATATAAAATAAGACCGAAAACAGGCTATAAAATTGTTTCCATGTGCATTACAAACAATACTCACCCGGTACTACGTGATTTCATTCCCATTGTTTTGCACAGCTTGTGCACCGCAGCACGGTCAAAGTTTGATAAGTTGGCATCAATTGTATACACTGAAATCATTACATGGAAGCCGCATGAGTTTCAATCCTGTAGTAGCTAGTAAAGTAACAAAAACTGCAAATATGCTGTACATAAATAACTTCTATTATAATGTCTCATTGTTCAACTTCAGGGACAAAACAAACTATGTGATATCATATATGATGTATCTACAAAATGATAATATCATATGTGATATCATATATGATATATCAAACAAAAGATAAAATCATATGTGATATATGATTCAACTTATATTAGCAACTTAACTCAATCAAATGCTAAATAAAAACTACAATTCTTACATATGGTTACTCAAAGCATTTATTAAAGCTTTTCGTAAAAATCCCTCTTCCGCTTCATTCTCTTCCTCTTTTTGTGATTTTATCATGTGTGATCTAACGCAAAAGCGAACATCAGTTATTTCAAATATATATTATAACCAATAATTGTATCCATTATCACTTGTGATGTAACATTGAACACAAACATCATATTATCAAGTGAAGTAAAAGGCTTTCAACATGTACAAGGTACGTTAAAATATAAACAAAGATTTGATGTAGTTGCGTCAAAAAAACTACTATGAGGCAAGAGCCTATGAGGCAAGAGCAACTTGTATAACATTATAAGACAAACTTTAAATTGTTACGAGTGTTTAACGAAATTATATACAAACAAACCGTTCAAAACTTCTCGAGTAAAATAAACTTTTTCATCTAAACTAACATTTACATTTATACATGTAGTTTAGTGTTAGGTCATCTGAGAAACTATACTAGTTCACATACTTGTCAAAAATCACTACATTCAATTAACAAACAATCCTAAATTATAGCTAGTATAATATCTATGTGTTATACCACTACAACAACCTTTTGATCTCAATCACATTATCAAGCCTTCACTAATCACATAAAGCTTCACTAAATTTATCCATCACATTAATAAACTACCGAACCTAATCACTTTACTTTTTCAATAAAATCTTGAATCAACACTCATTATTATTGTTTAACTATAAACAATATTAAGTTAACACATACTAACACATAAAAAAATTAGCATTTTATTTGCAACAAGTACGTAAACAAAAACAACAACAGCAACAAATTGAACGAAATACACAATACGCCTTATTAATCCAACATACATACATACATACTTTGTGAATGAAATCAGAATTAAAGAAAAAGTAAATAATACTTCTAAGCATAAACAATACCTTAAATGGAAGGTTCAATCGAAGGTGTAATGGATTATTTTCCACCATAGCTATTACATAACTCATTTAATTGAAGCTAGTTTCATCTATTTTGTTGTGACTTGATGTGATTTACGGTTGATTTTTGTGTGTTTTGGATCTAGATTGATCATCAGTAAAGTAGTGTGTGTTTGTGTGTGTTTTGTGTGCGTATGGTTGTGGTAAACAATTTGGGGGTTGGTGGGTGTATTGATCGAGTTGAAATGACCTAAATGTCCTCGTCACATTAAATCTATTTTAATTTTTTTAACTGATTAATTAGCTTTTAATCTCAACCATTAGATTAAATTAAGATAGAAAGGGGGGGGGGGGGGGATTTGTCCCCCGGTATCCAAGAAAGGAGTGGTATTCAATATAACCTTCCTCCATAAACTTAATGTGATTAATCATACATCGTTTGAATGAAATGTGAGGTGTTTGACCCATAGGTTTACCGGACTCTCATCTACCGATACTCGTGGGTACTAGTATATTGCATATTTGCCACATGACATTAAGAAAGTAATTTTCTAAATCGGAATTTTGAATGTCATGTCATGCGGGCATATTAAGACATCTATATAATCAAGGTACGTAGAGCTATTGAGTAATTTGGAAACATCTGTTTTGTTTTATCATGATGATGGTATCTTCAAAATGTACTCATACTTCAAATATAGAAAATATTGGTAGGCTTCCAAGTAGGGGTGAGCATATGTACCGAGAACCGCGGTTTCGAACCGAACCGAACCGGAATCGATCTAACTCGAACCGAATTTTAGAACCGCGGTTCAGTTCTGGTTTCTCAATATTTCAAATTTCGGTTCTCGGTTCGGTTCGGTTTCGCGGTTTTCAGTTCCGGAACCGAAGAACCGCCCGACTTTCAAATATATGGGATTTTTTATGAGACGTTAGTCTAGAAGATATTTGAATGTTAGATTGGATCATAAAACATACGATGTTTCAGCCAGTGTTTGCAGTTGCTTACCAAGGATCATTTTGAAGTCAATTTCCATGATCCTAAAACGTTTTACTTTCTCTTTTCGGTTATAAACCATCTTTCAGCTTATGTTCCATACAGAGATAGTATGAGCTAAGAAGACAAAAGCATGCACCTCTCAAAACAACTTAGCAAAATATGAAATATATACCTAAGCTAAAAACTTACAAGAACCATAACCACGCTAACAATAAAACATATTTTAAACAAACAGGGATTTAATAAAACGTATTTTAAACAAATAGGGGTTTAATAATACGGTTTCAGTGTAGAGCACTTGTCCATTGCATGGAACCTTTACTGTGTTCGTTCAGTTTTAAAGTTTATGTTAATAATTTAGAAATTTTCGGTTCCAATCGGGTAAGAACCGAAATACCCGAACCGAACCCGAGAACCGAAGAGAACCGAAACACGCACTTTGGTCCGGTTCTCGGTTCTTAAAATAAGCATTTTTCGGTTCTCGGTTCTTTCGGTTCCGGGTTGGTTCTTTGCGGTTCCGGAACCGTGCTCACCCCTACTTCCAAGGTTCTACGAATAAACCTATCAATTCAGTGAATGTATAAGTTGTGCTTGACAGAATGTATAAGTTGTGTTTGACGGAATTAGCTGAAGCCAGAACTGTACCTGAAGAAGCTAGAGTTACCGTTTGAATTTAGACTACTAGTGACTAGAGGTTTAAATAGTATTGATGCATGTATTTGTTTAATATTACCAAGTTATAATATTTATAAAACTCATTCACCTATGGTTTACAAACACACTAACGGGCAGAGAACACAGTCATGTAATCCGAGGTTGTCCAAAGAGCTAAGTGTTAGTTATTAATTTGAATTGAAAATGGTTTTAAAAGTTGTTTGTTTTGAGAAATGCAATGAAACTAAATACAAAAATAAAATGGATAATTAATTCAAGGGAGAAAAACGTACTAGCCTAGCTACTTCTCTATTATCATGATGATGATGTTTCCTAGTGCAATGTCTAATTACCATTTATTATGGTGGTTCTAATATCGCCAGGCCTGAGTTGTAATCGCAGCCTAACCTATACTTCCTATGATCTTAATCCCGTTGTTCACAAAAATCAGGCATCTAGGTTGTAGTCATTAAACCCCCAACTACTCTAAAGACCTTATTGTGTGTATCTCGGAATGAGAAAGTCAATAGATAATGTGTGTATCTCCGTGACAAATGAGACAAGTATCTTTTGAGAGAAACTTAAATGGATGGGAAGGGTTGTGCATTGCATCACTGGGTCTATGATGTCTATCTTCAATACCAGACATCTTCTTTGTGATTCTGATAGCATATGTATTGACTCGGTTTTTGCCTGAGTGTATGGATGGTTTTTTCTTTTCACCCTTTATACTTAAATTTCTTTTTCATTCTTTAACGCCTTCAATGTTTACCAAGACGTCCTTACTAGCACCATGTTGTGATTGTTCCGGTGATATCTCATGCCTTAGTCAACATTATTCCCTTAATCTCATTCTTCTCCAAATCATACCTAAGGACAACTATTTCTAACTATGGAAGGACAACTATTTCTAACTATGGAATCCCTCCGAATCTGGTTAGGAGGTGGAGACTTGAGTACTTAATACCAGTCGCTTTGGGGACGCACCTTATGGTGATTCATTAGGGGGGGGAAAAGAGCAGGGGCGTTGTGTGACGTGGATAGTTGGTTGTGCGGGTATTAGATTGTGTAGACGGGTTAGTGAAGATGATAGCGATAGGAAGGAGTGAGGGAAGAGGGCAATCAAATTACTTGTGATATAAATCAAAACATTTAGCATTTTTATAGTTTTACTTTTTGAAATACTCTCCCTACACATGTGCATCGAGATTCGAAATTTTTTCGCACATGGAGGAAAGAGTCCGCACTTGAGTCTTAATTGATCACATCTTTTAGTCATATATTTTAATTACATTTTCTCCCCTTTTCAAAAATAACAAATCTTTTGATATTTTGGATATCAATTGATTAAAATATATATGTTGAAAGATTTCCAGGGAGAATATGTTTATACGAATTTAGCATAATTTATTTGGAACATTTTCTTTCGCCCCCCCTCAAGAAACCTCATGTGTGACACCACTTATGAGATTGTGTGACACCACAAGTTATGTTGGGGGATGGAGATAGTGTCGAGTACACAATTTTTGAAAGATTTTGAATTATTATTGAGAAATTCTTAAAAAAATTATACTCGGACACTATATGTGTGTGTGAACATAACTAAAAGATTTTATGAAAGAATTGTTTAAGAAACATCCAAACGTAGAATGTGAATCTGCAAAGAAGCATATCGAGATCCTCGTTATAACACCGTAGTAAACAAGTGCTAATATATTAGACCTTTCATCAGTATACATAATTCAAAGATTAACGCAAGAGTATGTGAATACTCGGGTGCACAGTGGTGTAAAGTGTGAGATTCATCCAATGGCCGTAGTCAAAAATTATTTCGTCAAAGTCACATTTCAAAGTCAACTATGGTCAAACGGTCAAACTGGTCTTATCTCGTCTAAGGGTTGGTATGTAATTCCAATTAAATTCTTAAGTCTCTAAAGTTATATAAACTTTGCATCGGTAGACCTTGGAGTTAACTGACTTAACTCTCCCTCAAACAATGACCCGTTTTGACAACCTTTTTCCATCAAAAGTTTTGGGTTTGGCAGAATTAGTCGTTAGGGTTTAGAAAACTTTGTAAATCCTTTAAACTATACCTAAGTTATAAACAATTATTAGTTTTGTATGCAATCACATACAGCCCTTTACAAGTGCTTCTATACCCTAAAATACTTATTCTCACATTAATTTTAAGCCCTAAAGTTATTAACTTATGACATTCTAAGCCCTTGGAGTTAAATATATTACCCCGACCCTCAAATTATGCCCCGTTTAAAGTTAAAGAAAACATTCGCTGATTTCCTTTTCCGTGACTTGTTTTGAAAGCAATGTGACTTAAAAATTTTGAAAGCTCATTTCTACCCCTCGAACAAATATCTGTAGTATATTTAAAGGTTTTTTGGATTTGTTCGAAAGTTTGAATTTCTTTTAAGCACTCATGGGAAAATTTGTTGATTAAGCACTGTCTCCCCCTCGAACAAAGACCCGTAGTCTATTTAAAGATTTCTTGAATTTGTTCGAGAGTTCGAATTTCTTTTAAGCACTTGTTGGAAAATTTACTGATTAAGCACTGTCTCCCCATCGAACAATGACCCGTAGTCTATTTTAATTTCTTGATTTGGTTTCAAACATTTCGAATTTTCTTGAAAACATTTATTGCATTGCGTGAAAAACTGATTTTAATTTATTTCTAGCTTTTGAAGATTGATTAACTCGAACCTTGATTATGAAATCATTTTTTAAAAATAAAAATTGTTCGAAGTTCAAAGAAAAAATTTCTCTCTTTTCTCTCTCTACAATAATTGAACTGACACGTACAGAATATGCTTATCTATACGCCCATTTGTGGTTTGGGGGGGGGGGCACATAATTGTATACAAGCCATTTCTTGAGTTTCAAAACGTTGAATGTTTTGTTGATAAACTCAAGACCGAAAAAATTCCTTATTTTGTTGTGAAGGATCAACGCATTGAAGCGTGCATCTTCCTTTTATCTGAAGACCAGGTTGTTATCTGACATGTTTTAATATGTTTTAAACTTTCCAGTTAGAACACACACACTATAAACACGTGCATTCTATCTATCTAGGAGGCGACCTTTTAAGACGCATAGTTTATCGATACTGAAAGACATGTCAAGAAGATTATTTTTGGCTTTTTCAAATTTTTTGATTTTATACTTTCTTTTCTGGTTTTATATATTTGTATTTTGTTTTTGTAAAAAGTTTATAAAAAAATAAAAATCTTTTTAAGTTTTTGTTTAAACTATTTTACATATTATACAAGGATACATGAAGTAGTAATGAACATTACTCTTCGTCTGACTCTGCAACATGTTTCAGCTCTTCCGGCGTAATGCTTTGCATGCCTAAGCGGTTACTGAGAAATCCAAAGCGTTCTCTTGCGAGTGCTTTTGTGAAGATATCCGCCAGTTGATAAGCAGTTTTGACAAAGTATAGCTCGACAACCTCATTTTCAACTTATTCCTTTATGAAATGGTAACGAACAAAAATGTACTTTGTCCTGGAGTGTTGAACGGTGTTGCAAGACAAGGCAATGGCACTCTTAGAGTCGCAGTGCAATGGGATCTTGTTGAAGTCAAATCCATAGTCAGTCAACTGTGAGCACATCCAGAGGATTTGTGCACAACAGCCAAACAAGGAGATGTACTCTGCTTTAGTTGTTGATATTGCAGTACACTTTTGTATCTTGGATGACCAGCTAACGAGCATTTCCCCTAAGAATTGTGCACTTCTCGAAGTACTTCGTCTCGAGTCTTGGAAACCTGCATGATCTGCATCTGCAAAAGCTGTTAGTTCAAATCCGGTGTCCTTCGGATAACATAGACTCATATTAATAGTTCCTTTTAGGTATCGAAAGACTCGTTTAACCGCAGTTTATGATGCCCTTACGGTAGGCTTCTGCATGAATATCGTCAGGCACACATGTAGACATCAAACACTAAGTCGCGACGACTTGCTGTAAGATAGATAATAGAGCCGACCATACTTCGATAACGAGTAATGTCAACTGGAGTCCCTTGTGGATCTTCATCAAGTTTTAACCTTTCCACCATGGGAGTGTCAACAACATCACTGCTTTCTAAATCGTATTTCTTTAACATTTTCAGTGCATATTTGGAATGGTTTATGAAGATGCCTCTGGGATTTTGAGAAATTTGAAGTCCAAAAAAGAATCATATTTTTCCCATCATTGACATCTTAAAACGTTTACTCATTTCATTTGCAAATTGATCACAGAAAATTGGATTTGTAGAGGCAAATATTATATCATCTACATAGATTTGTACCAATATAAGATCCTTGCCTTCCTTCCGAGTGAACAATGTCGGATCGACTACACCTTTGATGAATTTCTGATTGAGAAGAAATTTGGAGAGCAGGTCCGTACCATGGGGGGTTTGTAATGTGAGCTTGTTATCAAACTCGTATAGTTCTTTTTTTCAATCTGAATACAGTGTCGAAAGCGCGGGTGATCTTGATTAACAAACCTTTCCGGCTGGCTCACATACACCTCTTCCTTTAAAATCACATTCAAAAATACCATCTTCACATCCATTTGATAAACCGTCATATTCTTATGAGCGGAATATGGTAAGAAAATTCTGATGGCTTCAAGCGTACTACAGGTGCAAATAAGATAACCCTTAGCAACTAATCACTCCTTGTTCTTCAACACCCCCCGTATTCATCTAGCTTCACCTTAAATATCCATTTAAGGTTGATGATCATAACTCTAGATGGTTTTGGAACTAACTCCTATACTTCAAGTCGCTCAAACTCATGAATCTCCTCTTGCATGACTTCAATCTATCAAGATTCTTTCATGGCTTATTTGTAATTTTTTAGCTCGACTTTTGTTAAGAAGGCATAGAAGTAGCACCATATGACATCGGTAGCTAGTTGGCGTCTTATAGAAACAAGTTTTGATGGATTGCCGATGATTGTCACTAACGGATGATCTTTTTTCCATCTTCTGATGTATGTTTGAGGTTGTTGGAAAGTATGCATGTTTGAAACTGTGCATCTTCATTATTTAGTTCTTAAACTTTAGTAGCCTGAATTGGATTTGTTGTTGTTTTAGTTGTTGGTGTAGTACTTGGAGATGAAGCATCTTGATCAATGGTAGTAGAAGAAGAAGCCCCAGCTATATCTGGTGGAGGTAGTATTTATAGATACACCACTTGGAGGTTTGAAGTATTCATTGAACATTGATTGAAACAACAAATCCAAATCATTCTTTGAGGGAGGTTTAGCTGACGTTGAAACAACCTAGTTTTGTACGAGTCCTGGATTAATATGTCCAGAAGTCAAAGGTTGAAGCTCGGGGCCTGAACTGAATTGTTCAGAAGCCATTTGGGTTAATTCATCAAACTGTATGTGAATGGTTTCCATTATCATTTGATCTCTTGTTGTAGATTCGGTAAGACTTTTTGGATGGTGAGTAACCAATGAATATTCCAATATCTGCTTTAGGCTTCAGTTTACCAAGATCCTCACTGTCGTTTGTTGGATAACACAATGCACCAAAAACATAAAGATACTTGAGATCTGCTTTACGGTCTCTAAGCAATTCATATGGAGTCTTGTTGTATCGGGTATGGATAAGGGATCTATTTTGAGTATAGCAAGCGGTGGCAATAGCTTTCGCCCATAGAAACAACGAAGATTTGGAAAGATGAGCATAGTACGAGCAGCCTCTACCAACGTGCGATTATGCCTTTCAACGACACTATTTTGCTATGGAGTTTATGCTACCGAAGTTTGGTGTGTAATACCAACATCGTCTATATATGATCTTAATGTCTGATTTACAAATTCCATTCCATTATCTATGCGAAGATATATGACCGTTGCTGTAAGACTTACTTTAGCTTGTTTCAAAAATTTGATAATTATCTCTAGAGTCTCGTCTTTTGTTCTCAAAAACTTCACCCATGTAAACTAGGAATGATCATCGACAATTACTAAGATATACCTCTTCCCGTTTATGCTTTCCACCCGTATTGGCTCGCATAAATCCATATGCAACATTTAAAGTTTTTCATTTGTACTTGGTTCAAGTTTGGGTTTATAACATTCTTTCTTGCTCTTTCCCATTTAACAAGCTGAACACAAGTGATATTTAGTGTACTTTAACTTTGGAAAACCTTTGACAAGACCTTCTTTTGCAAGATGATTGATGGTATCGAAGTTCAAATGAGACAAACTACACCAATAGTTTCTTTACAAAAACCAACACATGTAAAGGACAAGGGTAAAGGCAAAATGGTTGAAGAAGAACATGTGAAAAAAATGTCTAAGAAAGAGCTACTTAAGCTTGATGAAGAACTTGCTTTCAAGCTAGAAGCTAAAGAAGATGAAGAAGAAACGCTTGCAAGGGAGAAAGCTCAAAGAGTTAAAGAAGCTAACATAGCTTGGGATGATATTCAAGCTAAAGTTGAAGCTGATTATCAACTGGCTCAAAGACTACAAGCTCAAGCGCAAGAAGAGTTATCTGATGTAGAAAAGGCTACATTATTTGTACAACTCTTAGAGAAAAGAAGAAAACACTTTGTAGCAAAAAGAGTAGAAGAGAAAAGGAACAAACCACCAACAAAAGCTCAGCAAAGGATTTCATGTGTACTTACCTGAAAAATATAGAAGGATGGAAGCCCAAAGACTTAAAGAATAAATCCTTTGTAAATATTCAAGACTTATTTGACAAAGCTATAAAGAGGGTAAACACCTTTGTTGATATGGATACAGAATTGGTAAAAGAGAGTTTCAAGAAAGCTAAAGCAGAGACACCACAAGAAAGCAGCTCAAAGAGAGCAGGAGAAGCTCTAGAACAAGAAAGCTCTAAGAAGCAAAAGGTGGATGATGATAAAGAAACTAAAGAGCTTAAGCAATGTATGGAAATCATTTCAGATGATGGAGATGATGTAACTATTGAAGCTACACCTTTATCTACCAAATCTCTAACCATTGTTGACTACAAGATCTACAAAGAAGGGAAAAAAAGCTATTTCCAAATTATCAGAGCAGATGGTAATTCTTAAATGTATTTACCTTTTGGAAAGATGCTTAAAAACTTTGACAGATAAGATTTAGAAGTTCTTTGGAGTATAGTCAAAGCAAGATTTAAGAAGACATAGCCAGTGAATTACATGGATTTTTTCTTACATCTTAATTTGAAGACCATGTTTGAACATCATCTTGAAGATAGTGTATGAAAGAATCAACAAGGGTTAGTTAAAGTGCTGAATTGGAAGCTTTATGATTCTTATGGAGTTCATTGTGTGACAATACAAAACATACTTTATTATATGTTGATTGAGAAGATGTGTCTACTTACAAAGCACACACTACATTGGATGTTCAATGATGTGAAGCTCCAAGTTGATTATGAGTGTGAAATGGCATTTAAGCTTCTTAGATTGGTCAAGAAACAGCTTAATGAAGGCTATGTACCTTAATGAAGTGTTTGGAAGCATCCTCTTAGTGATTGATGAAGCTTTTAATGAAGAAACTTGATGATTTTGAAGATAAATATCAAGTTTAGGGGAGGATTGTTGGGATTAAAAGCCGTCTTGAAGTTACTGCTGTTAAGGTATTTTTTACTGCTACTAAGCATAAATTAGTGCTGTTAGTAATCTTAATGAAAAATATACTAAGTAGTTAGTACTGCTAGTTACTACTGCTAGTATAAGTTACTACTGCTAGTGTATATTACTACTGCTAGTTACTACTGCTAGTAATGTTAGTACTGCTAGAGTAAAGTTAGTACTGCTAGTGTAACTTAGTACTGCTGGTGAAGATTGAAGAAAACTTTCTAAGTAGTTAATGCTGCTTGTACACAGTTAGTGCTGCTGGTACAAAAGTTACTACTGTTGGTGTTGAAAGTTAATGCTGCTGGTATAAAAGTTACAACTGCTGAAAGATTACAACAGCTGAAAGGATAAAGACTGCTCAGAGAAAAGATAAAGATTGCTTATGGGATATGTATGAGATATTTTTGTAAAAGATACGTATAAGTTATTTGTTTAGAAGATCATGATAACTTAGGAAAATATTGTAATCCCATTAGGACTCCTTGGTGTATAAAAGGAGGTCATAGGGTATAGATAGATTATGCGTTTTGAAAATGAATAATCAGATAATCAGCGATTAGAAAACGTGTTTCTAAAATATAGTGTTTGGATTTGATTATGTTGTTTGATAACGTAATAATCAGATAATCAGTTTTTTGAGTGTTTGTCAAATCAGATTATTCAACTACCCAATACGTAAAATAACGAAAATAGACATTCTTGTTTTTTGATTTTTCTTTTTAATATATGCATGACATGTTTACATTTAAACATATGTATGATACTATGATGATTTATAAAGCAAATCAGATGCAATTCAAGTGGGTAAGTCTAGTGGGCCTATTTATTAGGGTTGGAACTTATATTGAACTTATATGCTTTATATTATCGTTGCTCATATATATTCTTTTTCAATGAAACGACAACATACCAGAGATAAAAAATAGCAGTTTGGTAATTTTACTGGAAAAGCACAATCACGTTTCACAAAAGCAGGTGAAGAGCTGCTTTTGGATAACCACGCTTTTATGTCTAAAAAACATAAATAAGTGATTTTTAGTTTTATCTTGTCAAACACTCAAAGTAAATTATTTGCGTTTTGTAAACACAATAATCTAATAATCTGCAACAAAACGCAGTCCCAAACACCCCCTTAGCATTTTCAGAAATCTGATCATTAATTTTTGGTTGCAAAGAGTCATTTCTAAGTTTACGAGGATATCAGGCCCGTACGATGCATCAGGGCATGTAGGTGTTGCACGTGTAGTGTGTTGTTTCATGTGTGTTTTGAAATGGTGATTGGGCATGAATTTGAAAGGCGACGGGTTCGATTGGGGTTGCATATAATTTAGCTGTTTTTGAAGTTCAGTCTTGGTTATATCAAATTGTTGCTCATTGTATCGGCTGCGAGTTGACGTATAATTTAATTTCTCTGACTAAAAATAGTTCGTCAGTATTCGAATTGTAAGATTATTCTTTTGTAAATAAAAAAAGATGTGAGCATGATTACGGTTGATGACTATGGTATGACAGGGCCGACATATGTGTTTTCCATAATTAAATGGTGATCGGGGTACGGGGTTTGCAAACAGACGGATAGTATCTTTGTCGGTCTATTGTTGATCAGAGTCGTCAAATGCTTTGTGGTGCTGATAAGATTCGTCAAATGTTTTTGTGGTGTACGTCATGTATTTGAAAGGTGACGGGTTTAATTTAGTTGTTTTGTGCATAATGTGTTGTTGCACTGGGTTTTTGAAATGGCGCTTGTGCATATATCTGAAATGTGAGGCGTAGTGGTTAAGTAAGTAGGTATATAATAATGTGGAATTTAAGTTGAGTTATCAGGAGGTCAAATGCGTACGGTTGTTTGTAAACTAATTTTAATCGGATGATTCTGTTTGTGAATGTAATATTAAACATGTTAGTTAGAACATGTTAGTCGGAAAACATGTCGGGTTGCATGTAAATGTTGATGGCATATTGGTTTTGTAAGTTGAGGAAATGTATTACTCATGAGGCGTTTGCCGAAAATAAATTAGTGAGATCCCCTAGCATACACTTGGAATAAGCAACTTATATAGTGTCACATATATTTGCATCTTCTAATGTCACTGTTACACTTTACTAAACAAAGTTCAAAATAAAAGACAAAAACTAAACTTCTAAATACATCAGCTATATATATAGACAGAACCTTGACTATCTTCAATTTCAAGATGCTAGCCTTGATCTCTTTAGGTGGCAGAACCACACCCGTACTGTTGTACACATCATCATAGACATACATGTCTTCTCTAAGTATTGTCTTGTTCTCAACCTGGGTCCACTGGCAAACAGTCGAATGCAAGTCCATTGGGAAATCACCATCCCAGGAGCTATCACTTTCTGGGTAGTACAATGATAATGACGGATATCTCTCGCAACCTACAATCTCTTTATCATTAGAAACCATATTGTTGTCGTTATTTACCTCGTCCTCTTCTTCACCTTCATATGCTTCATATATGATCTCTAATGGTGCTTTCATGTTCCATTCTAAAATTTTCATTGTTGTATCCATTTGGTTTGGATCCCTTTACCTTTTTGCCTCCATTTCTTTTACCAACGAAGTAGGTACTAAATAAGTCTCCAATAACAAATTGCATTGCAGTATAGACTCTGAACACTAAATGAATAGTTTATTATAAGTATACATAGACGATATGAACAGGAACATGCAACTCAGTCGCAAAATTACCTTGCGAAGCGTCTCTTCATAACTGTACACTTTTTCCAGCAAGTGTCATACAGGCTGCCCTTTCGGAGTACCATATGCAAGACCATAAATAAGAAGACATAGCCTTCTGTCAAGAGCTCTTTTCAATGACCTTCAAGAAAAGAGTGCAACCATGTAAGTATTTAACTTTCAATCAACTATTCATAGTGCTTGCCTTAAAATAGCTAATATGTAATGCTCACAGTTTCTATCTAACTCTCTCAGATTTGACTCACACCTATAATACTCTCTTAGAAGAAATTGATCATTCACAACAGGATAAACAAATGACAAATTATTGATGACTCACAGATTGCATCCTACATCTAAACCATATTTTACCTATCTGATTGTTTTGTTTCCTAACTACACAATTATACCACTTTGCTTCTGATAATAAGAAGTTTATAAGATAACAACTAAAAGAAAACATGTTGCAGGACATAGTGGGCGAATTATTTAAGGGTCTATACTATATGTAAAACTAACCGCTCAAGTATGGTAAAGAAAGAAAATAATAATTTCTGCAACTTAGGAAATGTGAGAAAGCCTACCTTAACGGCTTTGGCAAAGGAATTTATGAATAGCAACCTCAATCGACTTTATGTTAAACGTTCGTGCAGTTTTATCACCCTCGCATCCAGCTACTCCTACCTATAATTGTAAGCTACCATTAATATCTTCGCAATCAACGTTAGCATTTTAATACATCTACCTATATATTAGCGCTACAGGTGGAAAATTTTACCCATTTCAACTCATAGAAAGATTACCCATTTTGACCCAAACAAATTTAAAAGATTACCAAGCCCGCGCATTCTGCCCCCGCAACTATTTAGTTTTATGTATCAGTACCTTTGAAGAATCAAGTATTAATGCGGGTGAAACACAAAAGATTAAAGGAACAATAGGTTCCGTAAATTTTTAACCTATTATGGGTGTTTGGATTGCTTATTACTTCAATAGGTTCTATAAAGTTTTAACATGTTATGGGTTTTTGGATTGCCTTCCGGGCATTTACTTCCACTTGAGATCGATACACCTGCAATCAGTCACTGTCACCTAGACCATTCGAAATCGAAAACATGAATCAAATAAACAGATCTTTATTTTTTGCTAAAGACCATTTTTAATAAGTGTGATGTGGAGTAGAATCTTAATACCTCAACGAAAATACCATAATAAGTAATCTTTTTTACGCAACACTTTACGACATCCCCAACACTAAGGTTGGCCTGTACAAATAGGAAATAAGAGATTAAAAGATTTTATGTTTTATTATAAGGTGGTGGCACGGAATTTAAATTAGAGAATATAAATCTTACATGTTGTTTTTCTTTCTCGCAACTATATCATTCTTCTCTTTTGGCTTTCGAGAAAATATTAGCTTGTTTGACTCTGTGTCCGCCAAGACCACGTTGACTTTTACTTTATGCAACAAAAATATCATAACTATCTTTGTTACTATCTTTTCCATGAACTTCTAGTTATAACTAAAAAGTACTACCTCCAAGCCAACATGTACGGTTTCGGTACAGGTTTAATCTGTTTTGTTACATTTTTATCCATATTATTCCTTAAAGTGAACATATTTCAAAGGGGTTTTCAGATATTTGACTTAAAGTATACATTTTGAGTGTGATAAGAGTCTAGTGTCATTGATTTGGTGACTTCCTTATCAAGGTATGCAAGCTGTGTGTCAAGCAAAGTCTTTTGTCACACTAAAGGGATGTTTAGATGTGTGACAGGATCGTGTGTTACTGAATTAGCATAGTCAGTTAATCAGTTGTAATAAAATAATTTTTGAATCTGTGTCTACTTGTTAAAGTATAGATAATCGGGTTTAAGTGTTGGCTAATTCCGATTATTCATGTAATATATCAGATAAAAGACCAAAAACAACATTTTTTATGTTGGAATATGAGATATATTTTGTGAAATATGATCAAAAGCCTCTAAATAGATTCTTTATTTTAATGTTTATATACTTGAAAAATCAAAGAACATATGAGAACGAATTTTGAAATTAGATATTCATATTGTATAAACAGTTAGAGAAATAAGCACCTCCTGGTGACTTTGAAAAGCAGCTTACGATCTTCCTCCACGTAGATCCCATATATGTACAATTCTGCTCTTTCCAGCACTGTATACACACTGATAAATACATGGTAGGTAAGATTCATAGAGTCGATTGGAAAAGGTTATGTTTGACAAATTGTTGAAATCTAATTTGTTAGAGAGTCGCGATTGGCATATGAGGTTATGTTTGGAGCAAATTTGTTGGAAGCATCTGTGGATTTTGTGGAGACGTTATCAAAGTTGTTCTATTTTCACTCTTTGTTGAAAGTATCAGACAAAACGTTCGTACGAATTAATACATTGCTCTGTAACCATCGGGGTTAAGGTAAAGGTTGGGTAAAAATGAACCTTGTCAGTTAGAGTTGTAAATCTTCGTAGCTTTTGTTTGCTTTATGCTTCATATTGTCCGTGACAAAAAGCACCTATGTGAAAGTGTTTTGATATCTTTTATTTGTTACTTCGAATGGTCCAGATACTTTATTTCAAAGAAGTATTGCAAAAAATTTTGAAGGTCATTTAAATAAAGTAAAGTATACACCAAAGTAATAAATGCTTCTAGTTATCTGTATATCTTTGAATTATAGAAACTTAGGCTAAATGTATTTGGCAATCAAGGAACTCAAAGTAAGAGATTTAGTTTAGAATGCCGCATTCAAATTTGCGTTGTTGCATTTTTTAATAATTCCAAAGAGTCATAGACATTTATAAGTACATGTTCGGTCTATATAAAAGAGTGACAACTGAATCGTGACAAATTTCCACTTGGGTGATTGTTGCTATGAGATTCCTATCAAGCAACCGCCTTCTAACTACCAACCTCCCATATGCATATTTCCGCCACTGATACAGATTAGGCCTGTAAAAGTATCACAATAATTCAATGTGAGTATCTGATTAGGACTGCGTATCTATTTAATAGTAAGCATCATTTTATCTCTCTCTTATATCCTGATCATTTAAACTCAAACAATTTCCACCCACATCCTTCATCTACGCATAATTAACTGTCCCTCACTGTGTGTATATGTTAATGCCTGATCATGCTTTTATTTAAACTCTTTGCTTATAAAGCATATAATCAGCACCTTGTTGATGTGTCTAGTAGTGAATTAATTATTTAGTTACCTTTTTGCCATGAAACATATGAGCAAGTAATCTGTATTGCACTAAAACAAAAATGTACTGGTTAGTAATTTACGTTCACAGTACCTTCACATCTGCAGCATCCTGATTCATTTCTGCAGTTAATTCTTCCCGTTTTTAAAGACAATAGTAATTTAGTGTGACACACCTTTGCGTCTTTATAAGTTGCAGCTTTTGCATAAGGCGGCTTATATGTAGTTGGTTTCTTTGGAATAGAAGGACGATCAATGTGTATGACTGGGTTGGGTACAGACCAAAGATAATTGCAGACCACAAACTAAATGCCACCTTAAACCGACGGTATCCAATATTACACAATGTTATTAAGCCTTACTTAGATTAAACTCATAGCTTATAACTTGATATTAAATACAATATTTGAATAAACATGTCATGGATAAAAATAAAAATGAACCTTTCATAGAACATAACCTCAGCTTTTGTCGCATTATGCTTCAACTGATCAAAAGCACCTGCCTTAAATCAAGTAATTCTGTAAATCAATGATTAATAGTGCTACATTGACAATCAACATAAAGTGTATGAACAAAGATACCTTGTAGACCAACGAACACGACAATACCTGGTTCCTTTTTCTTGGGGTGTAAAAAAGGGCTTATGAGGATCTAACATCATGAAAATCTCACTAAATACAACCTGAAAAAATGGATAAATGATTCTCAAACGGAAAAATATCAACAAAAATAAGATAAGACCAAGCCACATAAAAAACCAAATGAAACAAAAACCCTCAAATTTCGTGTTAACCTAATTTTGAAACCCTAATATAATGAAAATAAAAATTCGAAATTTAGAAAAAACTTACATGAATCTATGGGTTTTGTTTTGTTTTTAAGGTAAGGGAGGGTTGGTGGTGGAGTTGTAAAGATGACTTGTGGGCTTCGTAATTGGCAATTGAAGGGATGTATACAATTTTTTGGAGTTATTTTGTAACTGATAATTGAAAGTTACATACAGTGTTTTTGAATTAAGTGAGTTGCATGCATGAGGTAGTTGTGTCCATGGCTGCTTATCTTGTACACACTCATAATAGATACATGTGCATTTAATTAAAGGACTGAAACATTATATATAATAGATTTTGATCCCGTGTCTGCTTAATTGAATCATAAAGATTTTTGTACACTAACTTAAGGTATTCTCTTTCCTTAACTAAAGATGAAACCTGAAAAAATAGAGACACGTTCTCATCTTCTATTTTCTGAAACCTAGAATCATAATCTGGTGTGTTACCAGGAGACACTTGTGACAACCGTCAATTTTCAGAACCCTAAATGACTATTTTTCCCTTTGACTTTTCGGGTTGACTCGACTTTTGACTTTTATTTTCAAGTGAAAAAATTATCGCATAACTGATAATTTTTCGGAACTTATTTTGAGAATAAATCATAATTATTATTACATAATTTTCATCATAAATTTTTGACTTTTCAAATTATCTGACTTGAAAACGAGATCAACGCGTACCGACACGAAACAAATTAGATTTTATTTATTTATCGTAATTTATTTAATAAAAATATTTAATAAATTAATTATCATTTTATTTAAAAACATTTATTATTAACATGAATATTCGAGTTAACGATTTATTTTATGAATAAAGTTTACCCGTGATATCGGAGTCTAGAATAAACAAAGCAAACATTTTAAATGAACGTTACAAAATATTTATGAAATATGGTCGTGTAAATACTCGTTTTTATAGGAAAAATGATTTTGAAAACAATGGCGCAAGTTTCGTGTTTTAAATCATCCGTTAAGTACCCCAAACGAAACCTGGATCATTATTTTATAAAACCATACAAAGTAATTACAAAACCTACCCTTAACTATATTAAACTTTACATTTTTATTAAAACTTTCACATATATAAACAAAAACTATAACAAATTTTCTCATTTTATATCAAAACAAAACACACACTCAACCCTAACCACCTCTTCTCTCTCTCACAAAATTTCTGGCACTTCCCTATATTTTCCCGCCATCGAAAATTTTTTCCCGGCGAGAGCGCCGCACCTTTCCCCCTCCTCCAGCCGACGCGCGACAGCCCGATCTATACCCCACAGCCGCCACCGCCAGAAAACCTTTCCGGTGGATTTTTCTGGCGAACCTCCGCCGCACTCTCTAGCCGTTCCAGCCTTCTCCCCCGCCTCTCCTACGCACCACCGCCGGCACCACAACAACAGCGGCGGCTTTACCAGCCGCTGCCGCTGCCGTGGCGGGCTGTGGGTGGCGGATCAGCCACCACAGCCGGCGGAACACTTATAAAACCCTTTGCAAACCTTGTTTTTCTCGCCTATTATTCCATGCATGGAGGTTACATCGATTGTAAAATGAAATAAATAAGTCGGGTAGTTGATTTGGTTTGATTTGGTGTCGAATAGGGGTTGTCCGCCGCCAAATCACCATCGTGGTGGCGGTCGGACGACGGTACAGCGACCACCGCCGCACCATGTGGTGTGGGGCTGTGGCGGCGCAACCCCTCGGGGGTGCCTCGCTGTGCTCAGCGGCTTGATGCCACCGCTGTGGCGGCGGCCGAGCCGGCTGTGGCCACCACAGCCACCACAGCCGCACCATGGTGGTGTCGGGCTTGTGGTGGTGATTCCCCTCCTTTTGTTAATTTATTTCGTATAATTTATTTT
>BQNB010038703.1:0-48573 GCA_026074375.1 Tanacetum coccineum | reverse complement strand
TAATTACTGCAATTCTCAAATATAAACGATTAAGCAACAATTCTTTGCAATAATTATACAAAATAGGTTAATAACATGGGATAAATGATACTATAAAATAGACGTTATTTGATGTCATCATTTATTGTGATTAATAATCCCTTTTGGAAGGTATTATTGTGTTATTTGTATTCTGGGTGGTTTGACTCGTGAATTTTGAGAAATGCCAAAAGACGAGTCTGACACGTCCGTTAATGTCCAGATGAGTTCTAAAAGGGTTTAAAGTGAAAATATGTCGTGTAAATGATCTAGGTTAATGGAAAAGTATTTTTAAGATGAATAAAAATGCTAATTAACTTAGGAATAAATTTTACGGTTGAGATTTACGAGTATTTACGTGATCCTGACACGAAAAGAAAGACCTGAACCCTCTTAGGATCCTTAATTAGGCGTGGGGTTAAGGAGGAGGCAAGATCCCTACTTTCTAGCTAATGTGTCTCCAAGTTGGTACATTAAGATACCTTCCACCACATTTCTCATAATCACATTTTCATTTCAAAAATAAAACACATACTTTGGTGTGTGCTCTCTTCACGTCCGCCACCTAAAACCACCACAAACAACCATCAAATTTCAACTTGGATCAAAAGCGTGTTATTTAGGGTTGATACAAGTATACGGGTATTCATTTAAACAACGTTTGGGTTGTCCGGTTCGTGTCAAAATCTACAAATTTGAAGATTTTCTTATAAGTTTTCAAATTTAAATTTCGTTTGTCCTTTTGGGTTTATCTTGATGCATAGATGTTAGTTGTACAAGTTGATCGTTGTGAAAATAGATTTTTTGAAACGAAACGGATGAAAAAAAGGGTGTTTGGTTTGTGGGTTACAAAAAGAAAGAAGAAGGATTTTGTAGTTTTGATATTGTGGTCGTGATAGTTGAATAATATATGTTGCTAGATAGCTTATTTTTTATAATAGCTTATATAGCTTATTGCGGGTTTATTTTTAAGCATTTATTGGCTTATTTTGAGCTTGTGGTTCACGGCTTGTTTGGTAATCACAAGGGAAGTGATTTTTGATTATTACATGTTATGGTGTATGTTCGTGGACTATTTTTGAGGCTTATGGTAGTAACCAAATGCGATACGTAGCTTATTAGCTTATTTTTAGGCTTAATATATGTATTTTAGAGTCATGGCTTAATGGGAGGGTTTATTGTGGTCCGAATTATTTTCTACTTATGAGTATATGCTTATATATATAAATGGACCTTGATTTTAGACTTGGATCATATTTTGGACTTATAAATATCTTAATGGACCCTTGTTGGGCCTTAAAGCCCAATAAGCGATATTTAGTCGTTATGAGAGTTTTGACGGACTTTTGAAAGTGAAAATGTATTTACGGAGTGATATTGAATGATATTTTGAGAAAAACGTTTTAGTAAATGTTAAAGTTTAAGATTTTGGAATTTTATCGAAAAGTGTCGAATTTATGAAAAGTGTTGAAAATAAGGTTTGAAACCTTGAAAAACGTTGTATGAGCGTACAGGTCATGTCGAAATTTCATAAAAAGTTTATACTTAGAAATTTTCCTAAAAACATGATTTTTGATTTTAAATAATAAAATATTATTTTATTATTTTATTTATTTAATAAATTCACTAAAAGACAAAAAATATAATTTTTCTCGAAACTTCTCTATGTGTTTATTATGAGTAATAGCTTCATTTTCAACTCTAATATGATTATTTTGAGGTGACTAAGGTTACCGAATAGACTTATCGAGATGTATTTATAATTATTAATTATAAATATTTACTTATATTACTTATCTATTTTCTTTACATAGTATAAGTATGTACCGTTGAGATATCGGATTGATATGATTGTTGGGATAAGACGTCAACCATCACATCACTAAATTGTTTTGGGAAATTGTACAACGCGTCTAAAATCTATGCATCAGATGTGAAGATTGTTTTGGAAATGGATGATTAAATTGGGATATTAACTGGACTAGGTCGTGTGCGGGTGTCATTGCATTTGCTTCAGTGATTGAGATTTGGTTGCTAAAGAGTTGCTTTAGGTGAGTTCTCGTAGCCTCACTTTTTACTGTTTCTCCGTTGGGGAAAATAATACTCAAATGTGTTTTGAAATGTTTTGAATTGATCTGTGCGAAATGTGGTTTTGTTTTTGGGACAAGATATGTGCTTATGACTGCTATGTGAATATTATGTGATGCATGATTGTTTGGATCGGATGGGTACGCCTACCTAGTGTTTATGAGATTATTGGATCGGATGGGTACGCCTACCCAGTATTTGTGTGATTATTGGAGCAGATGGGTACGCCTACACAGGTTTGTGTGTTGTCATGCCCTAATTTTAGTGCTCAAGCTGGTAGGCCCTTTAGGTACGTAAGTGACATATGGTTATTGATTAGCGGTGATGCTAGATTGTTTTCATATATTCACTATCATATAGCACTATTATCCATTGTTGAAATATTGGCATAGCTTTTGTGTTTAAGGTCAAACTTACGAGCTCGCCAACATTGTTGTTGACGTTTTCGAGTATCAATTTAGGTGAATTGAAAGAAGAATAGTTTGGTGATGTATGATAGCAGACTTAGAAGTATACCGAGTGGAATTTCATGTGAAGTCTTGCTTGTTTTGTTTATTTGGCTTTAGTATTCAGAAGTTTTGGTTTAAGTTTTGGATTAGGGACCCTTGTGTGGGCATTTAAATAATTGTAAGAGATTGTGAATTTTAGTTGCGATTTGGGACATCACTCGAGGTTGTTCGAGGTTAATGGTCTTCATAACACGTGAAGTTTTTGCAATGTAGATTTCTCTATTTTGTATCTTGTGTTATGATTGATCATTATGTTGCATTCCTGAGTTTCCGCCATTGTCGGGGTGTGACAGATTGGTAATCAGAGCCAAGGTTATAGAGAACTAGGTGGATTGGCCTAGACTATAACCTAAGATCCGTCGTTTAGTTGCGTATAGGATCTATGTGCGGGGTGTTCCGCTTTTGTTTGCTTTTGTGTGTTCGCGGTTTGGTGCTTTAGTTATGCCAGTCATTGAAATAAGTACGGTGGCCAATGTAGTTATAAGTGTATCACAACTTACTCATCCTTAGTAATGTTGTTTACACAAATCGATGTTGACACCATAAGTTGGTATTATGTGTATAGTTATATATATAGTAAGATATTCTATATATATGTCAGTCTTCCTACTTACCTAACGTTGCCCATGTTCTCCCTCGTGTGGATAATGCCGCCAAGGGTGAGGACCCAAAGTGCTGGCCGGCCTGCTGCCGAATCATTAGGAGGGGGAACGGGTGAATGGGTTGGTAGAGGTGGAAGGGGTAGAAGACCTAAGGAAGGTAATGATGAGCGTGTTGATGATTTGAATGGTCAACAAAATGAATAAGGAATAGGAGCTAATGAGGGTGTAGAGGGAGTTAATGGGAGTGTAAAGGGAACCAATGGGGGAGCACCTGACTTCTCGACGATCATTGCCCAGCAATTACAGAACCTCTTACCCGCCATGCTAGCTCAGGTTGGTAACCAAGGAAATGTTAGAAATCAGAATGGTAATGTGGTTAATGAGAATGTTCAGGAGAACATTGGGAATGTGATAGTAAATGGCAATTGGGTAGGTTGTTCATATAACCAGTTATTAGCTTGTAACCCTAAGGAATATGATGGTAAGGGAGGTGTTGTAGTTCTTACTCGTTGGATTGAGAAAATGGAGTATGTGCATGATATGAGTGGTTGTAGTATTGACCAAAAAGTGAAATACACTGCTGGTTCATTTGTGGGTAAGGCTTTAACATGGTGGAACTCTCAGATCCGCACGCTAAGCTGAGAAGTTGTTGTTAGTATGTCATGGAATGACTTTAAGTTTATAATGATACAAGAGTTTTGTCCTAGTCATGAGATACAAAAGTTGGAATCTGAGTTGTGGAATCACGTCATGGTTCAGGCTGGCCATGATGTGTATACTGATAGGTTTTATGAGTTGGCTAGGTTAGTTCCACATTTGGTAACTCTAGAGAGTAGGATGATTGAGAGGTATGTGTATGGCCTTGCTCCATAAATCCGTAGGATGGTGGCAGCAACAGAGCTAAAAACTATATAGAAGGTTATGCAGGTTTCTGGTGCACTGATTGATGAGGCTGTTAGAAATGGATCAATTAAGAAGATTGAGAAAAGAGGAACTGTGGGAGAACCTAGCAAGGATAGGGGTGGTAGGGATGATAATAAGAGGACTAGGACTGGGAATGCTTTTGCTACTACTATAAACCTATAGGAAGAGAGAATACGAGTACTTGGCCCAAGTGTACCATCTGTAACTCCTACCATGCACCCGGAGGGCCTTGTCGCACATGCTTCAACTGTAACCGCCCGCGTCATTGGCAAAGGATTTTAGAGGTGTGCCAAGGAATGTGAATCCTGTCAATGCTAGAAACCCAAATGTTAGAGCATGTTATGAGTGTGGTAGTGCCGACCATGTCAAGTTAGCTTGTCCTAGATTAAATAGGGCACAAGGATCAGAAGAAAATCATCTAAACCAAGTTGCTGCTAATAACGGGGGTCGGGGTCGTAGAAACCAAAGGAATTAGGCTAGGGGTAGGGCATTCATGTTAGGAGCAGAGGAAGCTCGTCTGGATCCAAACATTGTGACGGGTACGTTTACTTTGAACAATCATTTTGCCACTACCTTATTTGACTCTGGTGCCGACTATAGTTTTGTTTTCACTACTTTTATACCTCTGTTAGGCATAGAGCCCAGTGATTTAGGTTTCAGATATGAGATTGAGATAGCTAGCGGGCAGCTAGTAGAGATTGATAAGGTTATTAAAGGTTGCAAACTAGAAATTGAGGGTCATGTCTTTGACATCGATTTGATACCTTTTTGGCATGGGAGTTTTGATGTGATTATAGGTATGGACTGGTTTTCTAATTATAAGGCTGAAATAATTTGTCATGAGAAGGTGGTGAGGATACCACTACTGGATGGCAAGGTGCTTAGAGTATTAGGAGAGAGACCGGAAGAGAAAGTGAGACTCTTGATGAGTGCTAAGGCTAATGAAAAGAAACAAGAAAAGATTGTGGTGGTTAGAGATTTTCCTGAGGTATTCCCGAATGATCTATATGGATTACCACTTATTTGAGAAATTGAGTTTTGAATTGAGTTAGTCCCTGAAGCAATGTCGGTAGCCAAATCTCCTTATCGTTTGGCACCTTCTGAATTGGAGGAGTTGTTGGGACAACTCAAGGAAGTCTAAGACAAAGGTTTCATTTGACCAAGTTCATCTCCTTGGGGAGCGTCGGTATTATTTGTTAAGAAAAAGGATGGTTCTTTTAGGATGTGCATTGATTATAGAGAATTGAACAAGTTGACTGTTAGGAATCGTTATCCACTTCCTAGAATTAATGATCTATTTGATCAACTACAAGGGTCGTAGTTTTTCTCAAATATAGATCTTAGGTCTAGATACCATCACTTGAGAGTGCATAAGGATGACATTCCAAAGACTGTGTTTAGAACTCGTTATGGACATTTCGAGTTCATAGTAATGCCCTTTGGTCTGACTAACGCATAAGCGGTATTTATGGATTTGATGAATAGAGTTTGTAGGCCTTATCTTGATAAGTTTGTGATTGTATTTATAGACGATATCTAAAAGGAGAAATTGTATGCTAAGTTTTCTAAGTGTGAATTCTGGCTAATAGAAGTATAGTTTCTTGGGCATGTGATAAATGGTGATGGGATTTATGTAGAACCTAGTAAGATTGAAGTTGTAAAGAATTGGAAATCCCCTAGAACTCTAACTGAGGTTCGTTCGTTCTTAGGATTGGCTGGGTATTACCGTAGGTTCATTGAAAACTTTTCTAAGATAGCTAAGTCTCTTACTATCTTGACTTAGAAGTGTAAGACTTTCGATTGGGGTAAGGAACAGGAATGGGCATTTCAAACCTTGAAGTATAAGTTGTGTAATGCACCTGTTCTAGCTCTCCCCGATGGACCGAAAGACTTTGTGGTATATTGTGATGCGTCCAGAATAGGATTGGTTGTGTGTTAATGCAAAGAGGTAAGGTGATAGCTTATGCGTCTAGGCAGTTGAAAACTCATGAGAAGAATTATACTACCCATGATTTAGAGTTGTGTGTGGTCGTGTTTGCACTTAAGATCTAGAGACATTATCTGTATGGAACAAAGAGTGTCATCTATACGGATCATAAGAGTCTTCAGCATATCTTTAGTCAAAAAGAGTTGAATATGTGACGGGATAGAGTTGTTTATGACTGTGAAATTCGCTACCATCTTGGTAAGGCGAATGCGGTGGCTGATGCCCTAAGTAGGAAGGAAAGAGTAAAGCCTGAGAGAGTTAGAGCTATGAATATGACCCTTCAGTCGAGTATCAAGGATAGGATACTAACGGCTCAGAAGGAGGTTGTGGATGAGTTTGTAGGATTGCATAAAGGTTTAGATGAGATGATAGAACAGAGAAGTGATAGGACTTTATACTACCTGGATCGAATATAGGTACCTTTGAAGGGTGATGTAAGAACCCTGATAATGGATGAAGCCTATAGGCTGAAGTACTCTGTACACCAAGGTGCTGACAAGATGTATTATGATTTGAGAGATAGGTATTAGTGGCCTGGAATGAAAAAGGATATAGCTGAGTATGTTAGTAAGTGTTTGACTTGTTTAAAGGTTAAGGATGAGCATCAAAGGCCATCTGGCTTGCTCCATTAACATGAGATTACCGTATGGAAATGGGAAGGGATAGCTATGGATTTTGTGACTAAGTTGCCTAGGACTAGTAGTGGGCATGACACAATCTGGGTCATTGTGGACCGATTGACTAAGTCTGCTCATTTTCTACCTATGCGTGAGGATTATAAGATGGAAAGGTTGGCTAGATTGTATTTGAATGAGATAGTTGGTAGACATGGTGTGCCGATCTCGATTATATCAGATCGTGATAGCCGTTTTACATCAAGGTTTTGGCAGTCAATGCAAGAGGCATTAGGGACTCGTATAGATATGAGTGCGGCTTATCACCCTCAGACTGATGGTCAGAGTGAGCGTACTATTCAGACTTTGGAAGACATGCTTAGAGCGTGCATCCTAGACTTCGAGGGAAGTTGGGATGTTCATCTTTTGTTGGTTGAGTTTTCGTATAACAATAGTTATCATTCTAGTGTGAGGTGTGCTCCGTTTGAGGCATTGTATGGTAGAAAGTGTCGTTCGCCAATTATATGGGCTGAGATAGGAGAAGGTCAGTTGATAGGACCTGAGTTAGTGCAAGAGACTATTGAGAAGATCTCACAGATTAAGGATAGACTTAAGGCTGCGCGTGATCGTCAGAAAAGTTATGCTGATAAGAGGAGGAAGCCTCTAGAGTTTAGTGTAGGTGACTATGTCTTGCTCAAAGTGTCGCCTTGGAAAGGTGTGGTACGCTTTGGGAAGAAAGGGAAGTTAGCACCTAGGTTTGTTGGACCATTTGAGATTGTTGAGAAAGTAGGCCATGTGGCCTATCGGTTAGATTTGCCTGAGGAGTTGAACGATGTTTATGACACGTTCCACGTGTCGAACCTTAAGAAGTGTTTGGCTGATCCAACACTGCAAGTGACTTTGGATGAGATTCGAGTTGATGCTAAGTTGAATTTTATGGAAGAGCCTGTGGAAATTTTAGAAAGAGAGTTTAAGAAGTTGAAGCGTAGTAGGATTGCCATCGTCAAGGTTCGGTGGAATTCGAAACGTGGTCCTGAATTCACGTGGGAACGTGAAGATCAGATGAAATTAAAGTACCCGCATTTGTTTAGTGATGTTAGTAGTTGAATTTTGGGGAGGAAATTCTTTTAAGGGGGTAGAATGTAACCTTTTCCCTTTTTGTGTTCTGAATATTTCTTTATAGTCCTTTGACTATTTGACTTTTGTCAGTTTATTCACATTTTGTACCGTGTTGACGATGGTGATTTTTGTGAGAATTATGAAGAATTGAGGTTTATTGTGATTAATAATCCCTTTTGGAATGTATTATTGTGTTAATTGTATTCCGGGTGGTTTGATATGTGAATTCGTCAGAAATGCCGAAAAACGAGTCTGATACGTCCGTTAATGTCCAAATGAGTTTTGAAAGGGTTTAAAGTAAAAATAGCGGTTCGTGTAAATACTCTAGGTTAATGGAAAAGTATTTTTAAGGTGAATAAAAATGCTAATTAACTTTGGGGTAAATTTTACGGTTGAGTTTTACGAGTATTTAAGTGATCCCGACACGAAAAGAAAGGCCCGGGACTCCTTTGGATCCTATGCCCGGTCATAGCAAGAAAGAGAGACAAGGAGCAAGTTAGTACATTAAGATACCTTCCACCACATTTCTCATAATCACGTTTTCATTTCAAAAATAAAACTCACACTTTGGTGTGTGCTCTCTTCACGTCCGCCACCTAAAACCACCACAAACCACCATCAAATTTCAACTTTGATCAAAAGCGTGTTATTCCGGGTTGATACAAGTATATGGGTATTCATTTAAACAACGTTTGGGTTGTCCAGTTCGTGTCGAAATCTACAAATTTGAAGATTTTCTTGTATGCTTTCAAATTTAAATTTTGTTTGTCCTTTTGGGTTTATCTTGATACATAGATGTTAGTTGTACAAGTTGATCGTTGTGAAAATCGATTTTGAAAATAAAACAGATGAAAAAAGGGTGTTTGGTTTGTGGGTTACAAAAATAAAGAAGAAGGATTTTGTAGTTTTGATATTGTGGTCGTGATGGTTAAATAATATATGTTGCTAGATAGCTTATTTTTTATAATAGCTTATATAGCTTATTGCGGGTTTATTTTTAAGCATTTATTGGCTTATTTTGAGCTTGTGGTTCACGGCTTGTTTGGTAATCACAAGGGAAGTGATTTTTGATTATTACATGTTATGGTGTATGTTCGTGGACTATTTTTGAGGCTTATGGTAGTAACCAAATGCGATACGTAGCTTATTAGCTTATTTTTAGGCTTAATATATGTATTTTAGAGTCATGGCTTAATGGGAGGGTTTATTGTGGTCCGAATTATTTTCTACTTATGAGTATATGCTTATATATATAAATGGACCTTGATTTTAGACTTGGATCATATTTTGGACTTATAAATATCTTAATGGACCCTTGTTGGGCCTTAAAGCCCAATAAGCGATATTTAGTCGTTATGAGAGTTTTGACGGACTTTTGAAAGTGAAAATGTATTTACGGAGTGATATTGAATGATATTTTGAGAAAAACGTTTTAGTAAATGTTAAAGTTTGAGATTTTGGAATTTTATCGAAAAGTGTCGAATTTATAAAAAGTGTTGAAAATAAGGTTTGAAACCTTGAAAAACGTTGTATGAGCGTACAGGTCATGTCGAAATTTCATAAAAAGTTTATACTTAGAAATTTTCCTAAAAACATGATTTTTGATTTTAAATAATAAAATATTATTTTATTATTTTATTTATTTAATAAATTCACTAAAAGACAAAAAATATAATTTTTCTCGAAACTTCTCTATGTGTTTATTATGAGTAATAGCTTCATTTTCAACTCTAATATGATTATTTTGAGGTGACTAAGGTTACCGAATAGACTTATCGAGATGTATTTATAATTATTAATTATAAATATTTACTTATATTACTTATCTATTTTTTTTAAATAGTATAAGTATGTACCGTTGAGATATCTGATTGATATGATTGTTGGGATAAGACGTCAACCATCACATCACTAAATTGTTTTGGGAAATTATACAACGCGTCTAAACTCTATGCATTAGATGTGAAGATTGTTTTGGAAATGGATGATTAAATTGGGACATTAACTGGACTAGGTCGTGTGTGGGTGTCGTTGCATTTGCTTCAGTGATTGAGATTTGGTTGCTAAAGACTTGCTTGAGGTGAGTTCTCGTAGCCCCACTTTTTACTGTTTCTCCGTTGGGGAAAATGATACTCAAATGTGTTTTGAAATGTTTTGAATTGATCTGTGCGAAATGTGGTTTTAATTTTGGGACAAGATATGTGCTTATGACTGCTATGTGAATATTATGTGATGCATGATTGTTTGGATTGGATGGGTATGCCTACCCAGTGTTTGTGAGATTATTGGATTGGATGGGTACGCCTACCCAGTATTTGTGTGATTATTGGAGCAGATGGGTACGCCTACCCAGGTTTGTGTGTGGTCCTGTCCTAATTTTAGTGCTCCAGCTGGTAGGCCCTTTAGGTGCGTAAGTGACATATGGTTATTGATTAGCGATGATGCTAGATTGTTTGCATATATTCACTGTCATATAGCACTATTATCTATTGTTGAAATATTGGCACAGCTTTTGGGTTTAAGGTCAAACTTACGAGCTTACCAACATTATTGTTGACGTTTTCGAGTGTCATTTTCAGGTGAAGTGAAAGAAGAATAGTTTGGTGATGTATGATAGCAGACTTAGAAGTATCCCGAGTGGAATTTCATGTGAAGTCTTGCTTGTTTTGTTTATTTGGCTTTAGCATTCGGAAGTTTTGGTTTAAGTTTGGATTAGGGACCCTTGTGTGGGCATTTGAATAATTGTAAGAGATTGTGGATTTTAGTTGTGATTTGGGACATCACTCGAGGTTGTTCGAGGTTGATGGTCTTCATAGCACGTGAAGTTTTTGCAATGTAGATTTCTCTATTTTGTATCTTATGTTATGATTTTTCATTATGTTGCATTCTCGAGTTTCCGCCATTGTCGGGGTGTGACACTATCCAACAAACGTAAAGGAGTTAGAAGTTTCCTAGGGCATGCAGGCTTTTATCGTAGGTTTATCAAGGATTTTTCCATGATATCTAAACCTATGACTCAACTTTTACTAAAAGACGCGATGTTTGATTTCTCTGACGATTGCAAAAAAGCATTTAATATTTTAAAAGAAAATTTGGCCACTGCGCCTATTATAATATCTCTCAATTGGAATATACCTTTTGAACTCATGTGCGATGATAGTGACTATACCGTAGGAGCTGTTTTAGGACAGCGTGTCGATGGGAAGTTTAAACCAATTTATTATGCTAGCAAAACCTTAAATAATGCTCAAGAACATTATACCACCACTAAAAAGAACTTCTTGCAGTTGTTTTCACCTTTACATTGATCATTCTGCTTTGAAGTACTTGTTCAATAAACAGGATGTTAAGCCTTACGTATACGATGGGTTCTACTACTACAAGGGTTTAATATCGAAATTAAAGATAGAAAATTTAGCAGCAGATCACTTGTCTAGATTAGAGAATCCCCACATGGAGATATTAACTGAGAGGGAAATTGCTAATGAATTCCCTAACGAGCACTTAATGATGTTGAAGGCTAAGGTTAATGATGTTGAGCCATGGTATGCGGATTATGTCAATTATATTGCGAGAAGGTTGTGCCACCCAAATGGGCATCCGAAAGAAGAAAAAGGTTTTATTCTCAAGTCAAGAACTATTTCTGGGATGAACCCTATGTATTTAAGTTATATCTTGATAATATAATGAGAAGATGTGTGGCTGGAAGCAAGATCTTCGAAATTTTGGCACATTCCCACTCTCGACCAACTGGAGGACATCATAGTGCTTCTATCACTGGAAGAAAGGTTTATGAATCTGGATTCTTCTGGCCTAATATTTTTAAAGACGCTAACGATTACGTGATGAGGTGCGATGCATGTTAGAGATCGGGAAATATATCGTTAAGAGTGAGATGCCTCAAAACAATATCCAGGTATGTAAAGTATTTGACATTTGAGGACTGGATTTTATGGGACCGTTTGCTGACTCGAGAGGAAATAAATATATATTAGTAGTTGTAGATTACGTTTCCAAATGGTTCGAAGCTCAGGCATTTCCTACAAATGATGCCCGTGTTGTGGTTAAATTTTTAAGAGGGTTGTTTGCTAGGTTTGGAGTTCCTAAGGCTTTGATTAGTGATCGGGGAACACATTTTTGTAATTCTCAACTGTAAAGAGCTTTACAAAAATATGGTATGACTCACAAATAGTCAACTGCATATCAGCCTCAATCTAATAGACAAACTGAAGTTACCAACAGGGCTATCAAGCGTATTTTAGAGAGAACGGTAGGGTATAATCCTAAGGATTAGTCTGAAAAGCTTAACGATGCATTATGGGCATTTAGGACTGCTTATAAGACACCAACTGGATGTACCCCCTTTAGATTAGCCTATGGTAATGCTTGTCATTTACCTGTGGAAATTGACCATAAATCGTATTGGGCATTAAAGCAATGTAATATGGACTTAACAGCTGCCAGCAAAAATCATTTTATGCAACTTAATGAGTTAGTAGAATTAAGAGATGGAGCTTATGAAAATACTATAATTTATAAAGAACGAACTAAGAAGTGGTGTGATTCTAGACTTCGCAGCGATAAAGATTTCAAGGTAGGAGATAAGGTAATACTATTTAATTCTCGTTTGAAGATGTACCCAGGAAAGCTGAAATTGAAATGATACGGTCCAAATGTTATTAAGATAGTCTACCTATATGGTGCTGTAGAGATCACTGATAAGAATGGGTTTAGCTTCAAAGTTAATGGACAACGATTGAAGAAATACTACAAAGGGAATATTAATAAAGAGGATGAAAAAGTTATCGAGTTCGAGGCAGATGCAACGTGAAGCCGGAAACAAGTTTAACTTATAAGACTTTTTTTGTAAACAAAAGTGCTTGTCGGGAGACAACCCGAAATGTATTTTACTTTTTGTTATTGAGTATGTCTTCCTAGGTAGTCGGTACGGCGTATCCAAACACTATGGATACGGCGTATTGACCCCACCTAGACGTTATCCATTTTATTTTCCTGCAACTTAAAACTTTATTGTCAGACTTGTCAATCGGCGTATTCATAAATATGAATACAGTATATTTGACCTCTGACTCATATTTAGGAAATTTTTTTCTTATAGGTCTCAATACGGCATATCTTGAAACATGCATAAGACGTATCGACTTCCTCTACAGTTTTCGTTTTTACTTCTTATTTTCTAACCAAACGATTATTCGGAGATAGAATTTATTTTGTTTTCTGAGCATTGATACATGAACCTATTGAACGAGATGAATGAAATTAGTGGTGTGCTTATTTTCTATAATATATGTGTGATGTAGTCATGCTGGTATCCAGACACATTTACAACACACATCCTTGCTCATATACGCAACATGGAGGATCATACCGAGAAAATCTCAGGGGAGTTTTCTGTTCTAATTCTTTAATTTCATGTTTTTCATGTCATATTTATACAACGTGGGCATTGTATATCTCAAGTGGGAGAAGAGAATTAGAACGCTTACTTGTTCATATTTTTACAATAATATGCCTAATTTATGCTCAAATTTAAAAAATTATCATATTTTCGTAAAAGTATTAGTTACATGACCCGCACACATAACCCTTAATTCCATATTGTAAGGATTTAGCCTATTCCTTTTCCTAATTTTTACCTAAATTCCACAAAAATATGAGTGTGCCGGTGACTGTAGTAAACTTTAGAACTTGGCTTGGTATACTATTCGAGACCATAATAATAAGCACTATTTTAAATAGATGGGGTGACTTTTCTAAACCGGTGACTATAGTAAACTTTAGAACTTGGTTTGGTATACTTTTGTTTACTCTCATCTTTAGAGTAAGATACCCTTAGAAAAAACTACTAAGCCATTCCTTTCGTTTTTTTTACATCACCAAATATTTGTTTCGTTACACCTTTACACCTTAGCGTATCCTGTAGATTAAGTCCTTATTCGGTTGCTAGTTGCTTTTGTGTAAAAGTATGTATTTCCTGTTAGTGTGCGTATTTTCTATCCATGGTTAGGCCAGGAAAGTGCATAATGCAATGGAAATGTGAAATTTGTAGTGTATTTTTTTTGTGTGTTTACTACTTTCACTAGTATGATCAAAACTAGAATCCAGATTTATCGTATTCGTGAAGTGTTGAAATTTTACACCCAATTTCGTTTTCTAGTAGTTATGTTTAAAAAAATTCGAAAAAAATAGAGAGTAAAAGGAGAAGTTTGTGAGATAATCGGTTCGTCTAAACTTAGTCGATTCTATTATTTATGATGATCGATTATTCGTTGGTACGTGCTATAAATCGACGATGTAAAGTTTTGTTGTATATTATTTTTAGTTGGTCGCAATATAAACCAACTAAGAAGTGTAATTTTTTGTATCTAAGTGGTAATATCGCCACTATTGTTGTATATTAGTATATTTATGGATGATTGGGTAGTTCACCGTTATGGGAACGCCATCTAAGTTTTTATGATCTTTTGATCTAGACTCAATGAGTCTAATTCTTGTCTATCAAAGCGTGAGATAGTCTGTAATTTTGTATCTTTTTCATATGGGCTTGTCGGGTAAAGTAGATAGCAAATTGTTCCTATATTTTTTTGGACTTTAATCTATTTGTTTGTTTCTTTTATTTACAAACCATTATATATTTTCCATGCCTAATCCCTAACTTTGGTTGCTCAAATGAGGGAGTGACAAATTCATATATGTCCATTCATGATGGATTTGAATGTGTACGTTGTGGTTTTTATAAAAAAAATATCGCCCTTGTTGGTGTATTTAAAGTTTGGTAAAATGATTAACTAATCCATAAATACGTTATATGGTTTTCTCTTCATCTTAACCATTGTTTAAAAAAACTCAAAGGGAGGGAGTGATAATCGTATTTATCATCACAGTCATCCTCAGATTTGGTGCGTGTATAATAAGGTTTTGTCTCCCTTGTATTGTTTACTACTATTGTGAAGATTACTAGTCCTATCTTTGCTTATATTCGAGTTTAAGGATTGAGCAATCACAAGTATCTGTGGTCATTGATTTAGTGTTTCTGTTGTTTTGGTTGCCTTTTCTAAGAATAATTGGTATATCGATAGAGATTAGAAAGAATGATCAACCCTTAAACCTTAACCCAATTTACCTTTTTAGACTTGTTACTCCTTAGCTTTAATGGTGAGATGTGTATCCTTGCCAAGCTTATGATAGAATACTCATCACGACCGAGCAATTTAGCGAATTACCAAAATGTTACCGGACGAATAGATTACTTACAGTGGAAGTTGAGTGTAGTTTCATTAATTTATTTATCCGCGATGTGTTTGTTGTGTTACTGGATTTAAATAGAAAAAATTGCTTAAAGAAAATCTCTCACAACTTGGTTTCTGACAAATACATTTTCATGTCTCAATTTTCTTAAAAAGTCTACATGAACAAGTATGGAGATACAAGTGGAGGATGATATTTATTATGACATCAAATAACGTCTATTTTATAGCATCATTTATCCCAGCTTAATTGCTCGTTTTACATTATTTATGCATGAATTGGTACTTAATTGCTTATATTTATGATTTGCAGTAATTATCGAGCAAAGAGTGAAAGTTAATCAAAAGGGACGCATTTTGGAGCTTAAACAAAGAAACAATGAAGAGCAATGTTCTGACAACCTATACGTCGTATCCATCAAGGAAGATACGACGTATCCGTGCCCTAAACTTCACTTTGCATCCACGAAGGAAATTCTATAATATAATAATCATGGAGCCCACGCTAAGAAACCCTAATACGCCGTATTGAACCTTTTCAATATGGCGTATCGACTAAATTCCAGACTTTATAAATACCGAAACCTAATACAAATTTTAAGTGTGCAAAAAATACTAAGAAAAAGGCATTAACCACCAAGTTTGATTTTTAGACGAGAAGAGAAGCCAAGAAGGTCCTGCAAAGCACTTCAATCCATAGGAAAGCCCTTGTAATTTTTATACTCTAAATACGCGTTCGGTTTTTAGTATCATTCGATTTAATTATTGTTTAGTTTACTTTAATCGTTCATCTATAACATTTGTATAGTTACAATGGCTATTGGCTAATACCTTTAGGTTTAGCCATTTTATGATAATTTAATGTTTGGTTTGTTTATTTAGATTGTATGCTTATTCATTGCACGTTGATTATGTTTATCAATTTATACTCATTTATGTGCTTAAGTATGCGACATGTCATTCAACTAGAACTAGGAATACAAATAGAGCGTTAGCTAGAGTCCGAGATGGCTCTCTATACATCAATTTTATATATCTAGAGTAATAGGATCACAAATATTGACCTGTCTTCACCCTTGGTTTAGTGAATAGGTAGACTAGCAAGGGACATATGACTAACAAATAACGTTCGGATTCCTTGGGTAAAGATCTAGACAGTAGACTAATAGTATATAAAAAGTCGTTAAGCAGTAAGTTAGTAAAGTCTCGTTGAGCTAGGATTCCATAAGATCACCATTATTGTTTCCTAAGATAGATTATAATCAACAATGAATGCTTTATGCGGATGTGTTCAATTGTGACAGAATTGGCGCATCTAGAGTTTAGAAAGGAGTACCGCCTAAACCTAGGAATGATATGCCACCAACGAGATAAGACAATCATTGAACTTATAAATAAAACCTGAGTTTTATTAGATTAAATATAGTTAATACGTTTTCCTTACATTTGGCTTGACCGCTTCTTTATCTTCTGTCTATCAACTTGTGTGTGTTAATCATCGTTCTCTTAGTTTAAGTCAACCAAAACTCGTGCCAGTCTCTTAGTTTAGGTTTAACTTAGATTTGACATAGAAAAAATTAGGACTAACTTATATAACTAAAATACTGATAGATTTAAGTGTTAACACTCGCTTTTAGTGATTGACACCCTACTTACCAACAAACCTACAACTAATCGGGTACACTGCCCGTTATTGTTTGTTAATAGGTAAAGTCGCCAAAATATAAATAATAAAACTTGAATAATAAATTACCTACGCAAAACGACTACATCAGCAACCAAATCTCAAACTAAGTGAATATATATCTCTATATGCTACGTACGTTGATACTAAATCGGATTAAAAGACAAATAAACAACACTGACATTATCACAGTAAACAAGCATAGTGGAAGACAAAGGTGTATGCAACTCACATAGTAGATTCCTCAACTAACAAGTCTCAGCAACATTGGCAAAACCACGATACTCTGTCTCAGCACTAGAACGAGAAAGATTCGGTTGACGCTTAGAGGACCAAGAGAGTAAGTTGTTGCCAAGAAAGACACAATAACCTGAAGTCGATCGTCGAGTAGTAGGGCAACCAGCCCAATACGCATCCAAATAAGTAACCAAAGGTGTAGTAGAAGATGAAAATAATTGTAACCCATGATCTAACGTACCAGGAACATACCTCAAAATCTGTTTTAAGAGCCGATAAATAAGGCTCACAAGGTTCATGCATATAAAGAAAAACCTGTTGCACTGCATAAGAAATATTTGGGCAAGTAAATTTAAGATACTGAAGAGAACCCGTAAGACTCTGATATAATGTCGGATCAGATACTGGATCACCATCATCTCCTAGTTAAGACTCGGTATCAGCAGAAGTCCGACTGGGATTGCAATTAACCATATAAGCCCGCTCAAGAATCTCAGTAGCATACTTGCGTTGAGATAACAACATCCCTGAAGAATCACGTGTAACAAAAATACCCAAGGAAATACTTAACAAACCAAGATCAGTCATAGAAACCTCCTGATGCAATAAAGTAATAACCTGCTATAACAATACCTCAGAAGAGGCAGCGAGAACAATATCATCAACATATTATAATAAATAAGCAGTGTCAGGCCCCTGTCTGTAGATAAATAATGATGAGTCACAACGATTATGACTAAACCCAACACGAGTAATATAAGCTGAGCTCATAAAGAGACCTCTGTAATAAACAAGCATAGTTAGGATGTGCATAATCCCAAAACCCGGGAGGCTGATGCATATAAACAGTATCAAATAAATCACCATGCAAGAAGGCATTCTTGGCATCTAGCTGATGAACTAGCCAATGCTGAGAAGTAGCTAAACTAAGAACATTTTAAATAGTGCCTGGTTTGACAACCGGACTAAAAGTCTCATCAACATCAATACCCTCTAACTGTGTACTACCATTCGCTACAAGACGAGCCTTGTAGCGACTAAGAGTGCCATCTGCTAAATACTTATGGTGAAACAACCACATACAACAAACAATACTGGCGTCTGTGGGCCGGGGCACAAGAGCCAAAGTGTTATTTTTAATAAGTGCATTATATTCATCACACATAGCAATTTTTCCAATTCGGATCATTACACGCATCAGTATATGACTTAGGTAATGGTAAAATAGGAGATACATGAATGTTAAGACGCTCAGGAGGACCATTAGACCCGAAACGAAAGCGTGTGAGCATGGGGTGAGTAGAAACCGGGTTTGGGTTTATAGTTTGGGTAGCGATTTCAGGTTGGGCCGTTGTTGGACTGTTTTGCTGGGTGACGGTTGTGGTGGATGGAGAAGTAATTGAAGAACTAGTTGGAGAACTTGTTGGAGAATTGTTGGAGAACTGGTTGGAGAACTAGTTTGTAACACCCCCAAAATATGCAGCAGCGGAATAGGTAACCGAGGACGTTAATTCATAATACACAAGCACAAGATGTAAGAGAACGACCTCTATATGAGTCGTTTTTAAAGATATCCTCGTTGATACATTTAAAATAAATAAGCTTTTAACAAGTGGTCCTATGAATTTGCATCACAAGAAAATCATAGTTTTTAATACAATGAGGACGATTTATTTCAAGTGAAAATCCATGAAAATAGTCTTGATGAATGTAGACTCCAGTGCACTTGTTATGTGTCCAACGTGTTATACCTGAGAAATACACGCTTGAAATGTCAACATAAAGTTGGTGAGTTCATAGGTTTAAATTTATAATAAAAGTAGATCGCAGGATTTGGTGTGGCAAGGCTGTTGTATGAATACAACGCCACAAAATGTAATTACTATTTTCTAAGTTCATGACACCGAAGCTACAACTCCATTTGCATGTAAACAAATACACGTATAATAATACCCACGCAGGTGTTCAACCCAAAACACCCAAAATCCGACATGGTATACGCTCGTTAGTTCAGACCTCCGAAACTAGTAAGCGCTTAACTTACCCTAATGGGGATGTCAATCTCAATAGATCTCTTTATAACACTCGCGCTTACACAATGTAATTAACGGTTCATGATATTTGGGGCAAACTGGGTTATCGCTACTTAAGCCTAATCGTAATCATTTAAATTTGTATTTGCGATCAGAGTAAAAACGAGCAATTTATCTCACCCCTAGATTTATAAAACAATTATATATAGTCAAAGCGGTGCTATAAACTCACCTTAATGAATGTATTGATTTTGGAAAATATCACGCAAGGGAAAATGTCACAATTAATCTAAAACGCGACCTAATTTAATATAGGTCGTTTTAAAATCATGCAAGTGAAATGATATGATGCAATATATTTTTATTACATTATGTCACCACCTAATAGTTTGCAATTTAGTTTTATAATTCAAAATAACGTTAACATCTAATTCACCGTTTTTATCCGTCATTATGTACTCTATTATTATATTTTGGTAACTAATATAATAAGTCCTATTTAGTTTACTAAACAATATTTTTAAAAGTTTATGACGCGTATAAATAATATATATGTTATACTATAATATTTCTTAAGGTCTTTAGAGCTCAAACAAACTCGAAAACGCCCGAAAACCCCATTTCAATTTCCAAACGGGTCACTTATTTTTATAAAATTACATTCTGGTCCAGTTTTATATATGTCATAATTTCTTCGTTATAAAGATTTACGGAACGAGCAAATACTATATTTTTGCGCAAAGTCGAGCTCTACAAAATATCTTATATAAACGTTTCCTGACTCGGACCCGAAAATGGTTAAAAACATAATTGAACAGATCTGGACAGAATGGTTGTAAAACAGTTTTTAAAGGAAAAATCATTAAACTTCATTTGACCATATCTCCTTCGTTTTAAGTTCGATTTTTGCGTTCTTTATATCAACACGTCCGTATTTAAGTCTACTATCATATTTTTGAGGCCTCGTCTATTCCAAACAAAATGTACTGTATGGAAAAAATTTACTGTATGAAATTAATATTGCAAATCTGGACAGCAACTATTTATTTTTCATTCTAACACTATTTTGCACCCACAAATTGCATCTCCATACTAGCCTAATCCCTTTCACTAATTTTCATAACAACAATAAATTTATACTAACCTAATCCTTTCTACCAATTTGTCAAAAAATAACATAAAATTAAGAACATAAACAAAATATACAACTTTACTAGTTTAAGTTTATAATTTATCATTTTAACAACAAAGCTAATATTTTAATAAGTAATTTATAAAGTGACTAAAATAAGTAGTTTATGTGTATGTTTATATTTTTATTATTCATTTTATAAGTTCTTTACAATTTTACATATATATAATTTACTTGTTTCTTTTGGAAAAACTTTAGAAATACAAACTAGTGGTGATATAAATTGTAAATGAGATGATATGGTGAGAAATGAATTACACACCTTAGTATGATGAAATCGTGAGAATACTTGTATCAAACCCTAAATATTGTTTGATTTTCAACCTCAACCCTTTATAACTTCTTGGAAAATACTTGTAACTTATCAAAATAATTCTTCTTCTTGTTGCTTCTTCTTTAGCCGAAAATATTAGAGAGAAAGAGAGAGTTTATGTGTGAATTTTTTAGTGAAAATGAAAGCTAGTTAGGTGGTTAGTATTCATAGAAACAAATGTGGAAGTTTTAATGGTAAAACTTGAATCACATGTTTATGCATACTCAAATTGGGAAAGAATATCTTGGTGTTGGGGTGGCTTGTGTGACTGGTTAAGGGAGAAGAAAAAGAGGGGGAGGAAAACTAGAAATAGTGTATTGTCACTATTCACATGTGATTTAGGATTAAAATGGGTAGTTTTGTGTCTTTTTTTTTGTTCCTCTTTTGGTTAGAAAAGAATTAACAAAAAAGAGGATTTTTTTTTGTTTGGCTCGAAAAGATTAAAAAAAAAGAGAATCGTGATCAAGTTTTTTGGTGATTTTTTTATTCGAAAAGTTAACAAAAAAAAGCAGTCTTGATTTTTTTTTCTTGTGATTGGTTCGAATATTAAAAAAAAAGGAGGGAAAAACAAGTCTTGATCGAATTTTTGTGGATTGGATCGTGAAACAATTGTTTGTATTGTGCTGCTAACATCTCTTGCAGCGAATTCTTGGTTTTTTTAAGGTTACTTGTGGTGGTTTGTTACAAGAAGAGGGTGTTTGGATTTGTAGATCGAACAAGCAAAACCCTTGAAGACCGAACGAGTGAAGTTTTAAGAACCGATCGAGTGAATTTCTTCATCAACCGAACAAGCAAAATTCATTTGAGGACCGAACGAGGCTACTCATTGGTGAATCGAACTAGTGAAACTAGTTTGGATCGAACGAGCAACTAGTCTCAAAGGCCGAACGAGGACAAGTTTCTTCAACCGATCGAGCTTACAACCCGGGGGGGGGGGGAAAACCATCTATATATATATATATATATATCCCGCACCCCCATATGGTGGGGGGGGGGGGGGGGGGGGGGGGGGGGGGTACAAAACACAACTCCCACCCTTTGATAACCGATCTAGTGGCTTCATTTGACAACCGAACGAGACAAATCCATCAACAACCGATCGAGTATCTTCATTTGAGGACCGAACGAACCACAAGTCTCAACAACCGATCGAGCAACATTTTTTTTGTGAGCCGAACAAATCCAAAAACTCCTATACAACCGAACCAGTCAAGTCTTAGACAACCGAACGAGCCAAGTCTTAGACAACCGAACGAGCCAAGTCTTAGACAACCGAACAAGCGACAATCTAGTTAGAACCGATCGAGTGAAAGCTTCAAGGATCGAACAAGCAAATACCTTGTGCGCCGAACGAACCAAAACCTCTTTAGGAACCGAACTACATCAACCACGGACAAAATCCACACGGTTTTAAACCTTTTTTCGGATTTTCAGTTTCGAGTGACGGTAATCTACGAGACTTACAACTTATACCATCGTGTTCGTGACATCGTTTCGATCAACGTGGTATATTTGGTTTTAACCGACGATAACCGAACGAGTTAAAAAGATCAAAAAATCACTCGTGACATTTTTTTTAAGTTTGAAACGAAGAAGAAAGAACAATGGAGGGAAAAAGTTGTTTTAATAAACTACAATTCGAAATTGGCAAGTTTAGCCCTTGAACTTCAAGCCCATTGTCATTTCATCCTTAGTTGTTTGTTAAGCCCTATTGTTAAATATTCTTTACACCGTTAGTCCCTAATAGTTTAAATTCAACCGTTAGCCCTCCAAAGTGAACCAAATTTCGGCGTTCATTGTTTCAAGCTCATTTTTCGCCAACGAAAGCTCAAGTTCTTCAACGACAACAACGATTTCAACATCAATAAATTATTGTTTTACGGGGGAGGGGTTTCTTTTGATTTGTAAAATCCCGTGAAGAATACATTACTTTTCTCGGTTTTAATCAAAGATTTGTAAAATCCCGTAAACAGTAATTCATTTCAAACCCAAACACAAATCAAATCATAACAACAATCACTTGAGATCCGTTCATTCATTCTTACTTAATTCAAAATGTCAACAGATAAGGAATCAAGTGCAGCGGGAACGGACAATCGTCCTCCCATGTTGGTTGAAAGTGACTACGAATCATGGAAAATTCGTATCGAGAGATACATTCGTGGTAAACCTCTTGGAAAATTAATTTGGAGATCAATCCAAAACGGACCTACTCCGCATCCCCAAATCACAGTGACAGAAGGTAAAGGCGATGCAGCAACTCAAGTAACGAGAGACAAGCGGGATGAAGAATTTACTGAGATTGAGAACAATAAAGAACTTGTTGACATTCAAGCAACCAACATTCTCAGTCAAGGGCTCCCAAGACATGTATTCAACATACTCAACCAGACTCGTACTGTGAAAGAGATTTGGGACAATGTAGAGCTTCTAATGAAAGGTTCGGGAAAGTCTCTCCAACAAAAGAAGGAAGAACTGTTTGATGAGTACGAACGATTTCGTGCTATTGGAAATGAGTCAATCCATGACTACTTTGTTCGTTCAACAACGATCAATGATATGAAATATTACTCAGCTTACTCATCAAAAGAACACTAAATTTGTACTCATCAAATGAACACTAAATTTGTAAACAACCTTCCTCCTTATTGGGCAAAGTATGTGACTAATGTGAAGAACAACAAGGACATCTCCGCGACCACCTATGTTGAACTTTACACTTACCTCAAATCATATGAACCACATGCTATGAAGACTCTCAAGAAACAAGAGCAGTCTACCAGCACTGTTGATCCTTTGGCATACCTAGCTCAAACAACACACTACCATGCACCAACTCAAACCACTACTCCACCACCACCACAATATGGACCACTAACTTCCTCCACCCCACAACAAGTCCCTCAATCAAGCAATGATGCTATGTTGGCAACCATGAACCAAATCGTAAACTTGTTGAGTGGTTTCCAAAAGCAGTTTCCTCCAACCAACAACCAGCTCAGGACATCGTCCAACTCAAGGAGTCATGCTACGGTGCATGACGGGCAGATTATTACTGAAACCGTTCAGAGAAGAGCTCCGGGTAATGTTGGTAATACGGGTAATCGAGGAACACAGAACTACGGGCAGATGACGGACAACGTAGGGAAGAAGGTGATATGCTACAACTGCCGTGGAGAAGGGCATGTATCTAGGCAGTGTAAGGAGAAAAAGAGAGTAAAAGACTCTCAGTACTTCAAGGACAAGATGCTGTTAATGGAAGCTAAGGAGAAAGGAACAGTTTTAGATGCTGAAGCCGAAGCATTCCTTGCTGATGTAGAATGTACAGCTCCTTATGATCAGCCACTGGCTATTACGACTACCAACATGTTCGAAGTAAGCCATGAGGACGCGTACGATTCTGACGTAGATGAAGGACCTCATGCAGCAGCAGCTTTCATGGCTAACTTGTCATCCACAAGTGGAACCAATGGTGCAACCACCAGTCAAGTCAATGAGGTACACACTGATGCTAATCAAATCTTTGATAATGTGAATCATCTGTTGACATATGAGATGCACCAGGAAGAACACCTAGACTCCGATGTTGAGTCGAATATTGATGACAATACAATTCCGTATCATCAGTACCAACTTGACAGCGAAGTTCAAGATGTTCCAACTAAGGTATCTTCTGTGCCACCCGGAGAGATATCCATGATTACCATCTTAGATAACTTAAGAACCCAGTTAGACGGACACCTTAAGGTTAATCAGGAACAATGCCTGGTTAATGACTCCTTAAGAGTTGAGCTTGCAAGATGCAAACTAGAAATGGTTAGTCTAGAATGTAATAAAGTCAAACATGATTTAGACCAGACCATTGTTCAACGTAACAAACGGAATGTTGAGCTTGAAGAAGAAAGAGTACTAAAGCTTTCATGATTACAGCAAGTATGAGCATGTCGGACCAAAGTTCAGCGAATGGCGAATCGAAGAAAAGATCACATGTAATTCAAGAAAATCTGAGATCAAGATGAAGTTATCAAATCTAGTAATTCAAGTTTCAAAGATTGAATTTCTACAGAAGCACAAATGCAAGACAAGTGAAGAACCGCAACGACAACGAGCTAATATGCTATGAATTCTAATATGTACGCTAAGAAGACCTCAAAAGAAGACCTCACTTAGGGGGAGATTGTTAGAAACATAATTTCACAGTCTAACAAGAGAAGCTCGGTCTTGAAGAAAACTAGCGTTTCATAGCTCGTTAGTTAGTTAATTAATTAATGTTTTAATGATGTAAACGGGCCAAGATACAAAAAGCCCAGATAAAGCCCACAAAGGCTGATCCCCTTTAGAGTATAAATACTCTATGTTTTTCTCATTATTAGGTTAGCTAGTCAATATTACTTTTAAGGTTTCTAGCCACCAAAAAGTTTTCTTTCAATCATCAATAAAGTCTTTATTTTCCTGCATCTTGATTCTACACATCATTGTTAAAGTTTGTATGAATGATCATGGAACCTACAATTTTATAAGTTCTTTACAATTTTACATATATATAATTTACTTGTTTCTTTTGGAAAAACTTTAGAAATACAAACTAGTGGTGATAAAAATTGTAAATAAAACGATATGATGAGAAATGAATTATGCACCTTAGTATGATGAAATCGTGAGAATACTTGTATCAAACCCCAAATATTGTTTGATTTTCAACCTTAATCATTTAAGACTTCTTGGAAAATACTTGTAACTTATCAAAATAATTCTTCTTCTTGTTGCTTCTTCTTTGGCCGAAAATATTAGAGAGAAAGAGAGAGTTTGTGTGTGAATTTTTTAGTGAAACTGAAAGCTAGTTAGGTGGTTAGTATTCATAGAAACAAATGTGGAAGTTTGAATGGTAAAACTTGAATCACATGTTTATGAATAATCAAATTGGGAAGGAATATCTTGGTGTTGGGGTAGCTTGTGTGACTGGTTAAGGGAGAAGAAAAAGAGGGGGAGGAAAACTAGAAATAGTGTATTGTCACTATTCACATGCGATTTGGGATTAAAATAGGTAGTTTTGTGTCTTTTTAGGTAAAGGGTTTACCTAGTAAAAATTTATTACGCAAAAAAATATTTAAGTACAAAGGATGAGGGTGAATCCCACATCTCCGCCCGTTATATAGGCAAAACTACTTCCTTAAAGGAAGGTACACAAAATAACTAGACAAAAAACAAGAAACCATTGCTTCTTTCGACCTCGAACTTAGATATCCAGCTTATCGCATATAGTTTGAATCTCTTCAGAGAGATCCTGGCCTTCATACATATCGTCATCGTATGGGTCTTCATCATAGTCACCATTACCATAAGAATCCTGATGTGTGTTTTGCAAGCTTTAAATTTATAATACTAGAAATACCGATTTTTACTAAAAACACAACACTCGGGAAGTATACCCGTTCGTGTATAGTATAACTTTTAGGTAAGTCTAGGTCGTTCCACAGGAATTGAAGTTTTCACAGTTTGTAATTAAGGTGCTAAGGCTAAGATGATTGTCACGTATCAAATTAACTAAGATGAGCATATATCGAATAATGCAAAGAAAGCAATGAAGAGATGATTCAAGCAAGAAATTAAAGTACGTTTGCTTAGGCAGTGATCACTTAGATAATGATGTATTTAGGAAAGTGTTTATAAGTTTAGAGAATAAAGATGTCACAAAGTTACAAATCCTTTCAGCCTTTAAATATAACGAGTGATTATATCGATTAATAACAACAAATCTTTTCGGCCTTTATAAGTTATTATAACCAATATATTAATTGGAATGATAGAACACATATATAAAAGAACCCTTTCGGCCTATATTCTTGTATAAAATATGTTTTACCAATTCGATAAACCCATATCCAAACACTACATATCAAAGAACACATTATGCCTAAACAAACACAAGATGACTACTCCATGTTCATATTTATAACAACCATATTAAAAAGGATAAACTCATAATATTTTATCATAAATATAAATAAGAATGTATCAACAATTCGTAAATGAAAGTGTATGAGAACAAAAGATTGTATAACCAAATATTCGACTCAACAACCAATACCAACATCAACCAATGATTCCAATATCAAGCCTACACCCTATACTTTTGTAACCAATAGGAATATATCACCAATATCCTTAGAATTCAGCGGCAACAACAATGGTAGACGGAAAAAGGGTGTTTGGCAATGGGTTTTTATGATGAACAATTGAAGAATTATGGTTGATTCTCTAAGTGTATATGTTCTTATATTCTGTAAATGTATGAATAAGGACTAGGAATGATGGTTGATATCTAGAAATTGATGATGAAGAATTGTGGCAGTCGATGGGGGTGATGGTGGTTTGAATGGTGGTTTGGATCAAAGGTTTTTGAGGCCTTTATCACCAAAACACTTCTTCTAAGTGCTGTAAACGAACTTGGGGTTTGAGTGTGAGAATGTGTGAAATGAGAGAGCCTAGGAGGGTATTTATAGGATTTTTGAAGGCCAAAGTGCACCGCATAAACTTATTTGTGCGCCGCACATAGGGAGTTAATGCACACTTCATTTAATTGCTTTTAATTTTTCCACAGACTGAAAAGTGCGCCGCACTTTGGGTAAAACCGCCGCACTTTCTGCAACTTCAGCACTTGGTCTTTTTCAAGGTTGTAGATAATTGAATTCTCTTTACGAGGCCTCTTAAACCAACTAAAACGGAGTTCTTATGACCGAGTTATGGCCAAAATAGTGAACAGGTGTCGGGAGATCATTAACTTGAGTTATTTCTTTGTTTAAGCTTCAAATCTTCGTGTAATCTTCCGTATTCTTCCACGACACGTACCTAGAACATATAATAGCAAATATACTTGAGCACCTCACATAGGGAAAGTTTTTGTTTTTGGATTCACACGAGTCACTCAGATAGGGTTTATATTTTTGTGAAGCCACTCATTTGCACAGGCATAATCTAGGTCGCTATCATATGCTTGTACTAGACACATAAACATGCCCGTTGCGGCGTGAGCACCTAGACAGAAATCTCAAAGAGGCAAAACATGATAATGATGAGGGTGAATAGCAGATACTTGATTCATGTGCCAAAACTTTGCCTTATACTTTGAACTTTTATTATTTTTTCTTTTCTCTATTTTTTCTTTTTTCAAATATTGCGATAACTAAGGCTGGCACAAAACTTCTTCTTCATCAAGCATTTTTTCTTGCTCTAGGGATACATTAGGGATCTCAACACTAAAAGCGAGTGCTGCAGATACATGATTGCATAGGGATTTATTATACGACTTTGTCTATAAATTAACCTCACTACGGTCTAGTAAATGATGATCAAGCACAAGTTTTGGAGCTACTAAATTACCGGCCCACTTATATAACTTTATACCAATACCAATGTTCCAGAAAGGGCGACAAAGACCATACGTACACATCCGTAACGATAGAATAGAAACATATGACTGCATTCAACCCAAACTTGAACAAGCTAAAGGCAAAAATTATCTTGGGTGTCAAAGATGGATACCCGAATTCCTTAAGATCTAGAGGCGAACCTTACAATTTAAGTGGGTTGATTTTTATGCTAGTTAAAATGTAATTCCAGTTGGATTTTCCTTACTACGTGTATGCATTTTCTTAAGTTTTTAGAAAAGCAATATATAAATTTTTAAAATTTTTAAAATTTCTAAAAAATATCAGTTGAAAGTTCAAAATTTTCTGCAGGGCAAACATGGAGGGACATGATTAATTTTTCCTATTTGCTACCCCTCCACACTTAAGTTGAACATTGCCCTCAATGTGAGAACTGATAAATATAGAAAATAGGGAAAACTAAGGGAAAACGGTACTTCCCGGGGTTCTTAAGTTCTTGGTTAAATTATGAAGGATATGGCGCGAAACAGAACGCCAAGCATGTGTATTCTACCACATGTAATATAATACTCCAATTATATAAGTCTTCAAGTGTAAAATGTTAACCACCACTCCAAGCTTCGCCTGTTTTATTTAATCTGCAAAATAGACACAACTACAAAAAGCGTAAAATACTAAAGCGCACTTTCGTAGGCACCACGGTTACATTTAGCGCATGCAACAAGCCTTTAAACCCCTCGGTGTCCCGAGTGGACGAGTTATAGTCTCGTGAGGGCTTCCAGCGAACACACCCACAAAGTTCGATAAATTTCTTTTTGGATGCAGAAATTGAGTAAGAAACACACAGGCCCATGCACATCAAACTTATCAAACTACAATTTTATATTTTTTAGTTTTTTATAGGTTTATTATTATTTACTATTAATACTACTACTATTTTTTTGTTATACTCAACTTGATTCAGGATACCTTAACAATACGGTTCAAGTGGGAATGATCCACATTTAAACGTTGAGGATATAGGATTTTTTATATGTACTCACGGAATGGATATTCATTTGGTTTAACCACTTGATAGTTCCTTTTTGATGTTTTAATAGGGCGGTTTTTTGATTTTATTGTTAACGATGATAGAAGGTGGTGAATCTTTTTGAGTTTTTGAAGAATCATCGAACTTTCCACTCCTGGTGAATACGGCATTCACTTGCTCGGTTTGACCTTGAGGAGGAGGTGGGTCAGTCCTCTCGGTTTGTTCTGAAGAGATGTTTTGAGACTTCTCCCACTCATCTATTTTTCTTTCCATGTCTTTAATTTTAGTTTGGAAATTATTTTTGTTTTTCTTCATCTTTATAATCATATTGTTTGCATTGTTCTTGACAAACATATTTGCAACTCTTTGACCATCTAAGAATTTAGTGATTGATTTTTCAAGATCTGTTTTAGGCTGAGGTTCTTGGTTGACGGTTTTAGACTTTTTGTTAAGTAAAACACCGGTGGTTTTACCATCGTCTCTGGAAAAAAGTTTCCAATGAACAGTTCTCATGCTATGGATACATCTTTTGAGATGTTCGAGATCATTTCTCACATCATTGTTTAATTATGTGAGCGATTTCTCGAAATCATTACGATCATGATACATTTGGTGAGAATACGAATCATGAGAAATTCGATTTTGATGACCTTCAGAATGGATGTAATTGCCTTCATGACGTTCACACATCGGCGTGTCATCGTTCAGGTGGTTTTTAGAAGCGTTGTTATTTCTAAGGTCGTTATATTTCTTATGCATATCTTGCAATTCTTCATTTAAACTTATAATTTGAGAATCCATAGCCTTTAATTTTTCCATAAATCGAGAATTATCAGTATTACTATCACTTCCATCGGTGAAAGAAACAAATTTTTGATGATGATCGTTTTGAGATTTAGTGGACCAATCAAGTTTGAAAAGGACTTTGTCCTCAAGAAATTGAAAAGCTTGATTTGGAGTTTTGTAGAGGAAGATTCTTCCAACAGTTATGTCCAGGATTCCTTGAGTGGGTTCGTATAGACCATGATAGAATATTTGAATAATAGCTCCTTTGGTCAGACCGTGCCCATGACATTTTCGAAGCATGCTCTTGAGTCGTAACCAAGCGTCGGTTAGACTTGCACATACGAGTTGAGAGAAACTTTTAATTTCAAGTAAAAGGCGGTTAAATAACGAAGGTTGAAAGAATTTGTTTATAAAAACTCTTTTCGTTTGTTCCCACGATGTTATAGACTTTTCATTTAGTTCGTTAAACCAGGTTTTAGCTTTATCGCACAAGGAAAAAGGAAATATCAAAAGCTTAACAGCTTCACTCTGGGTTTCACCGTATCTGAACATGTTGCAGATTGCAAGAAATTCACGGATGTGGTCATGTGGATCGGCCCACAGATAACTATCGAATTTATTTTCCTAACTCATTTTCAAGTGAGTACTATTGATAACAAAATTGTCATCAACGTCGAGTTGAATAATGGCAGAATTAGGAGTTGGTGCTACAGTCTTAGCACTTTCCCACATGGGTTGATTATCGGGATCGAGGATTATTCTTTCTTGGAGCGATAAATTTGGTTGGGGTTTGACATCCTCTTCAGGTATATTTATGCTGACAAATTCATTAACGATAGGATGTTCGGTAGAAGATTTGTGTGATACGATCTGAATGGATTCCTTTTGGATAATTTTAAATTTACAAGACTTTTTTATTAAATTTTTATTTAATTTATATATTAGACTTACTAGTTGTTTTCCAAAAGATATGGGATTTATACATACGTTAAGCATTTTGCAAAAAGGTATTTTTATATATATAATTGAGGCTAATAGGATAATATTCAAAATAAAATAATTATTTTCATATATATATATATATATATATAAAATAGCATATAAATAAATTTCTATAAATATATATATATAAAAAAAACACACAAACCACAAACACCCATACACCCAACTCACACCAAACCAAAAACCTACACACAACTCCCCACCTCCACCCACATTAGTTTTAATTATATATAGCAAATAAGAATAAATAAATAAAAGATTATATTTTTTTGAATAGGTGCGGTGTACTTTAGGAAAAGTGCGCCGGCTTTTCTGGAATTTTTATGTTTTTTTTCGAATATTATGATAAACTAGATAATTACAAATACACAAGGCATATAATCAGATAAAATACAATTCTAAATGATTATAGAGCCTAAGACTTGCAGATTGGGGGTTTTGGTTTTGGTTTTTTGAAATAAGATTTTGTTTGTGAAAATTTGCAAAAAGTGCGGCGTACTTGGGTAAAGTACGGCGTACTTCTTGGGATTTCAGGAAAATCGGCGCACAAAGAGGATGTGCGGCGTACTTCTTGGAGAAAAATGAATTTTGGTTTCTGTTTGCCAGAAAACGGTACGGCGAGTTTGAAAATTTTGTGAAACAAAATAGTACCTAAAATAAGCAACAAACTGATAACAACTTAAACAATTCCCCGGCAACGGCGCCAAAAACTTGATGTGTGTTTTGCAAGCTTTAAATTTATAATACTAGAAATACCGATTTTTACTAAAAATACAACACTCGGGAAGTATACCCGTTCGTGTATAGTATAGCTTTTAGGTAAGTCCAGGTCGTTCCATGGGAATTGAAGTTTTCACAGTTTGTAATTAAGGTGCTAAGGCTAAGATGATTGTCATGTATCAAATTAACCAAGACGAGCATATATTGAATAATGCAAAGAAAGCAATGGAAGAGATGATTCAAGCAAGAAATTAAAGTATGTTTGTTTAGGCAATGATCACTTAGATAATGATGTGCTTAGGATAGTGTTTATAAGTTTAGAGAATAAAGATGTCACAAGTTACAAATCCTTTCGGCCTTTAAATATAACGGGTGATTATATCGATTAATAACAACAAATCCTTTCGGCCTTTATAAGTTATTATAACTAATATATTAAGTGGAATGATAGAACACATATATAAAATAACCCTTTCGGCTTATATTCTTGTATAAAATATGTTTTACCAATTCGATAAACACATATCCAAACACTACATATCAAAGATCATATTATGCCCAAACAAACACAAGATGGCTACTCCATGTTCATATTTATAACAACCATATTATAAATGATAAACTCATAATATTTCATCATAAATATAAATAAGAATGTACCAACGATTCGTAAACGAAAGTGTATGAGAACTGATTTGTTGTCGTTGTATGGTATTTTTAAGATGATTCAAGTTTTAAATTTATATTTTGCCGACTAAACCAAAAACAACACTTTAACGGGCAGTGTACCCGATCGGTAGTAGTTTCGTGGTAAGTAGGGTGTCGAACATTTGAAGCGAGGTTAAATCTATCAATTTAATTAATATCTTGGTTATCTAATATATGTTAATTCTATTCTATTCTAAACCTATGTTAAACCTATGTCAGTCTAAATCCTAATTCTAACGGGAAAAGGAGGTTTTCAGCCTGAGAGACTGGCACGGTTTGGTTGGTGTCTATAATCAATTCAAGGCACTTTAACCCACGCAAGCTAATTAACAAAAGATAAAAGAGCGATTGAACCTTATATAAGAAAACTTTATTAACCATTATTAATCTGGTTAGAATGTTGGTTTGTTTATTTAGTGCAATGATTTCTTCTCTCGATGTGGCATATCATTCTTAAGACTTAGGCATTACATCATCCTAAGACCTAAACACAATAATTCTGTCACAATTAAAGCATCCGCATAAAGCATCCTTATTTGCTGATTATAATCTATCTTAGGGATTAAAGCAATGGTGATCTTGTTAAACCCTAGCTCATAGAGACTTTACCCACTTACCGCTTAATGGCAGTTTATACACTAGTAGTCCACTTGTCCAACTATCTAATGGAATCAGAATGTTACTTGTTGAATTATCTAGGTCACCTGCTAGTCAACACGATCAATAAACCATTGGCAATATCCAATTAACTAGTTAAGCCCGAAGCGTATCCTAGACACAAACTTAGAAGGACAATATTTGTGTAACTATGATTCTAGATGTATAAATCACTATATGGAGAGCTATCCTAGACTCTAGATCTACTTGGTCCGCTTTACTAGATCCAGCTGAATGATAGGTCGCATACAAAAGCGCGCAAACAAGTATAAATTGATAAACATAAACAAGCACTCAACGATAAATTAAGAAATCGAGATAAACAAATAACAAACATTCAGATCTTCATAATAATGAATGATACCAAAAACTGAAAGATTACTAAAGTATATGGAATTACACGTTGTCTTCTATGGAATTAAATACGTTGCTCGACCTCTTCTGCTCTTTTTCTCCTCTGAAAATCGACTTTTGTGGTTTAGGTATCGAGAATATGATTTAGCACACTTAAAACTCGTTTTTGAGTTTTGTATTTATAGGGTCTGGAAGTCGGTTGGATACGGCGTATCCAAGAGTTGGATACGGCGTATTGGGGATTTCTTGGAGTAGGGACCACGCTTGATATCTTCCAGAATATTATATTGATTCCATATCTTGAATACGGCGTATTGAGTCCTCTGGATATGGCGTATTGATCTTTATTCCTGAGTGGTCTTTGGTGAGTGCAGGCACGGATACGCCGTATCTTCCTTGATGGATACGGCGTATTGGTCTTCAGAATAGTAATCTTCAAAATATCTTCATTTAAGTTCCAGAATGCGCGCCTTTTGCTAACTTTTACCAATTACTCCATAATTACTGTAATTCTTAAATATAAATGATTAAGTAACAATTCTTTGCAATAACTATACAAAATGGGTTAATAACATGGGATAAATGATGCTATAAAATAGACGTTATTTGATGTCATCAAGAACAAAAGATCGTATAACCAAATATTTGACTCAACAACATATACCAACATCAACCAATGATTCCAATATCAAGCCTACACCCTATACTTTTGTAACCAACCAGAATATATTACCAATATCCTTAGAATTCAGCAGCAATAACAATGGTAGACGGAAAAAGGGTGTTTGGCAATGGGTTTTATGATGAACAATTGAAGAATTATGGTTGATTATCCAAGTGTATATGTTCTTATATTCTAGAATAGTATGAATAAAGTCTAGGAATGATGGTTGATATCTGGAAATTGATGATGGAGAATGGCGGTAGTCGATGGGGGTGATGGTGGTTTGAAGGGTGGTTTGGATCAAAGGTTTTTGAGGCCTTTATCACCAAAAACACTTCTTCTAAGTGTTGTAAACGAACTTGGGGTTTGAGTGTGAGAATGTGTGAAATGAGAGAGCCTAGGAGGGTATTTATAGGTTTTTCGAGGGCCAAAGTGCGCCGCATAAACTTATTTGTGCGCCGCACATATGAAGTTAATGCACACTTCATTTAATTGCTTTTAATTTTTCCACAGACTGAAAAGTGCGCCGCACTTTGGGTAAAACCGCCGCACTTTCCGCAACTTCAGCACTTGTTCTTTTTCAAGGTTGTAGATAATTAAATTCTCTTTGCGAGGCCTCTTAAACCAACTAACGTAGTTCTTATGACCGAGTTATGGCCAAAACAGTAAACAGGTGTCGGGAGATCATTAACTTGAGTTATTTCTTTGTTTAAGCTTCAAATCTTTGTGTAATCTTCCGTATTCTTCCACGACACGTACCTAGAACATATAATAGCAAATATACTTGATTAAGTACCAAAAGTTTACGAGAAATGATCAAATAAATTCAAATAACGCCGCCAAAAACATGTATAATTTAGGCGTTATCAAATCCCTCCACACTTAGCTATTGCTTGCCGTCAAGTAATTAAAGCGAGAAAATAAGATCATTTATCGTGACTTGGAGAAAATTTGGATTTTAACAAGTGTTTACCAGTTTTATAACTTTTTAGGCATAGACATATTACACAGCACCTCACATAGGGAAAGTGTTTATTTTTGGATTCACACGAGTTACTCAGATAGGGTTTATATTTTTGTGAAGCCACTTATTTTCACAGGCATAATCTAGGTCGCTATCATATGCTTGTACTAGACACATAAGCATGCATGTTGCGGCGTGAGCACCTAGACAGAAATCTCAAAGAGGCAAAACGTGATAATGATTAGGGTGAATAGCAGATACTTGATTCATGTGCCAAGACTTTGCCTTATACTTTGAACTTTTATTATTCTTTCTTTTCCCTTTTTTTTTCTTTTTTTAGATACTGTGATAACTAAGGCTTGCACAAAACTTCTTCTTCATCGGACATATTTTTCTTGCTCTAGGGATACATTGAGGATCTCAACACTAAAAGTGAGTGTTGCAGATACATGATTGCATAAGGATTTATTTCACCTCTTATCATACGACTTTGTCTATAAATTAACCTCACTGCGGTCTAGTTAATGATGATCAAGCACAAGTTCTGGAGCTACTAAATTACCGGCCCGCTCATATAACTTTATACCAATACCAATGTTCCAGAAAGGGAGACAAAGACCATACGTACACATCCGTAACGACAGAATAGACACATATGACTGCATTCAAATCTTCGTGTAATCTTCCTGATTTTATCCATAATAGGAGTAGTACCAGTACTACTATTTTTGACATTCCAAAATGAGGATCCACTAGAATTAGCTCCATATTTAACGCCCCCCCCCCCCCTATTGGTACCCATCTCCACAACATTATCAACTGAATAAAGAACTTTAAAAGGGTTTGAATCACTAACCTTATTAGTAGAGTCCACACCTTTATTCTTGTTACCGCTAGAGTTAGCAGTATTCTTTTTAGGAACAGGTCTATATTCTTGGTTTGTTTTAAATGCCATTTTCGAACTAACCAAAATACCTTTGGGAGCTTGACTAGGCTTGTTCTTCTTCTTTTTCTCACCAGATCCCGCACCCAAGTCTATATTCTTGGGACACTCCACCTGAGTATGACCAAAAATCTTACAACACGCGCATCTAGGGGGTTTCCATTCGTATTCAACACGCACATTACACGTATAAAACCCTTCTCCATTAATTTTAGGCATAGCTACCACAATGTTGTCTTTCAACTCCACATCATCCCGAAGCTCAATCATTACTCTTGCATAGCTTGACCTTCCTCAAGATTGCAAGCACATATCAGTAGTATAGGAGTCAAGCATAATAGGAGTACCAAGTTTTGTAGCAATGACACTCAATCCATCCTCACTAAACATCATAATGAGGACATCATGGAGTTTCACCCAAACTGGAACATTCCCAACATCTTCTTTTAATAAATTCACATCCGGGTTCCACTTTTTGAGAATAATTAGATGGTTGCGAATAAACGATGGACCATTTTCAAGCATTGAATTCAAGCCATCTAAGGAGCTAAATTGGAAAGAGAATAGCCTGGTAGATGAACTAAAATTAATCTAACTAATCCAAATGTACCCCACGTGTTCCTAACATAATTAGCAAAAATGGGGTAGGCCACTCGCTTTCCCAAAAAGAAACCATAAGCAGTATTCACAAATCTTTCGCTAATAGCTATGATCGACTCCACCGGCAAACAACATCAATCCCGTTCCGCCCTGGTGTAAATAAAGTACGGATATTCAAAGCCTTTACTCGATTCACCAATAACATTATCATATGAAGACTTACCAGGGGTATTTCTAGCCAGAGTAGTTCCCTGAGTAGGTAATGCTGGGTATAATCCCCCACCAGTTTTCACCGCATTAGTAAGATCCATCGACGAACTTTGCACTTCCATTGCCATAAGGTCATCATTAAGATCCTTCTATGTATTAACATAAGAAACAGTAACGGATGGTACGACAGCATCTTTGACTACCTCTAGATTCGTAGCATTCGCACTCTTCTCCTTAACACCTCTCCCTCCCCCACCTCCCTCTGACTCAAAAAACCATGCTTTATACCACCACAAACAAAACCAACTTAACTAGCAGCAACTTCGCATAACCAACTTAATTAACCAAGCACAAACCAAACCCCAAACAAGATGAAAAACCCTTGATGTTCAAAGAACACAAGAGAGCCAGAATCAGAATTGATTTAGGGTTGCAAAAAAATTAACCACGAAACCCTAATCCACTCGAGCAGCTAGAACGAATGAATTAGGGGAACAGGTTAATCAAATGATAGCACAATCAATCAAGATGCGACACCCACAAAAAACCCTAATTCGTTTAATAAATCTTAATGGGGATTGATAATGAAAGCGTGTGTATGAAAGACCATAAACAAGAATGATTAACAATCAATTAGGATTTAAGAAAAAGTAAGAGATTGAGTTTGGAAGTAAGGGTTTTTTAATAATTGTGGAGTCGACTTTCACCAGAGGGTTTTGGGGAATCGACTTTTTTTATAGGTAGTTTTGTGTTTGTAACAAATAAAACAAATTTGGTTTACTTCCACATATATAGGCCGAATATTTTGAGGTTAGGAGGGGTTTTATGTAGTTTTTGATAGTATAAGGTGTAATTATGTGTGTGTGCAAAGGTGGTGAAGTGTTGGTTGATTTATATATATGTATGCATGCAAAACCATGCAAGTTTATATAGTTTACGTAAAACTTGTAAAATAAAATATGTAGTCCTATAAATTATATTCGTAAAAGTCATATAACACAAATTTGACGTAAAATAATATTTGTTTAATGCCGGTTTACGTTTAACGTTGTTTTTCAGTTTACGGATCTAATTTAGCAGCTTCATATAAAAGTAGCAAGTAAGGTTTCAAAGTAAATAGTTTTGAATTTATTGAAATAAAAATTTGACCTAAAAATGTGATTTGTCACAGTCTCCCTGTTTTAAAAGAATTTCGTCTCGAAATTCAGTTTGAGAGGATTTTTTGAAATAGTATTGGCAAAGAGGTATGGATACTTGATGCCGTTATTTCACCTAATTCTCCAAAATGTGATAACCAACTTCGTTTTTCTTAATACCGAGAGTCCTATCGGGACGAGCCTCAAACTCCTTGTCTATACAAAGGTTTTCATTCTCAATATAATTTTCCGCAATCCCTTTAGCTTAAGCATCAAAGATTTGTGATGGTGGGTTAGTATTCATCATGACCAATGCTTGAACTCCTACTAGCTTTATCCGTTCCTTTCGGCTTGAAGCATTAGCTACAACATTTGTTCTTCCAAGGTGATAACGAATCTATTCCTATAATGGCGTCATATATACTAAGTCCTATAGTATTAAGTCTACGTTGGTTGAGTGATTTAGTAATTTCCTTAATGGCGAGCAAACTCGTTGATGGATTGCCCTAGGGCGTCTAGTGGTGCATCTTGACTTTTCGGCTTAGGATTTTGCGTAAGGTGATGTCGTCTTTGTAAAGTAGGATGTTGTAAAGGTCTACCTAGTTACTATGCTTACTAATTCTATTTCCCGTGACACACACATTTTATGAACACGCATAATTTAATTTTTTTTGAAAAAAATATATAAGTGGAAAATTTTAACTTTTGGATAAAGTTTTAAGGTGACTACTCCTAGCACGGCATGGTTCTTCCTGAATTAGACATAAGTGATCATGCTATGTATAATTGAGGACTAACGATGAAATGCTCATTTTCATCAAATTAGTGTTATGTATAAAGTAATATCAGAATAGTTTTATAATGTACAAAATAGTTCTTAAGATGAAAACAAGGTAGTTTATAAGACGACAACCAAAATAGTTTGTGAAATGATAGTAGAATGGTTTATAAGATGATAATATAATAGTTCGCAAGATGATAGTATAACAGTTTATATGATGAAAATAAAATAGTTTACAATGTAATAGTAAAATGGTTTATAAAATGATAGTGAAATAGTTTATAAAATGATAGTAAAATAGATTATAAGATGATCGTACAATAGTTTATAAAATGATAGTAAAATAGTTTATAAGACGATAGCAAAATAGCTCATAAGGAGATAGTAAAATAGTTTACATGATGATAATAAAATAGTTTACAATGTAATAGCAAAATGATTTATAAGATGATAGTAATATAGTTTTTAGGACGATGGCAAAATAGGTTTTAAGATGATAGAAAAACAGTTTATAAAATGATCGTAAAATATTTTATAAGATGATAGCAAAATAGTTTATAAGATGACAGAAAATAGTTTATAAGATAATAGTGAAATGGTTTTTAAGGAGGTAACAAAATAGTTTATAAAATGACAGTGAAATAATTTATAAGATGACACCAGAATAGTTTATAAAACGATAGTAAAACGGTTTATAAGGCGGTAACAATTTAAGAAGTGTAACTGACGGAATTGTCATGACACATAAAATAATAAAGAATTTAAAAATATCCACACAATACAACAAAATTCATAGGAAAGATACTAGTGCAACTCTCTTAGTGGATACGGTCCAAGAAGGCTTCGACTTATATCTCACTAGGCAAGGCAGGAAAAATCTATCCTTAATAGCATTAGTAACTCGTAGGGATATAATTTGCTCAATCTCCACGGAACTCATTTCTTGTCTTATCGTCGGCATTTTCTTTAAAATTAAACGAAGTATATAAAATAAGTTATGTTCCAAAGATGAAATGTTACGAGGTGACGGGTTAAAGTCATGTTCGAATTAATCGGCATGTTTCTAGGCGACGGGTCACAAGATGACGTAGGTGCTTCAACAGTATGAGGCGGGTGTTCAAACTCGGAGTTGAATGGTAAGATAACTAGTGGAATCGACGGACTGTGACAAGTTTCAATGTTATGTAAAACGGTATTATGTAAAATAAATAAAAAAGTTTCAAAGACCATCGTATCACTCATAATGTCTTGGGAAAAGTTTAAGTATTTATATAAATAACTTTTTATATAAGACAATTGTAAAAAGCACATAAGGCAATGTAAATGCACATATGAGGCAATGTGTAAAAATGTACGTAATGGAAAACAAACGCAAGTATAAGTCATGTAAGCAAGTAGTGTGTATGCATATGAAAAAGTTTTATGTGATGCAATGTTTGTAAAATGATTATAGTCTAGGTAAAATATGCAATCTGGTTCTCTATAACTTGGCTCTGATACCAATCTATAAGACCCTCAAAATATGCGGTAGCGAAATAGGTAACCGAGAGCGTTACTTCATAATACACAAGCACAATATGTAAGAAAATTACCTCTATATGAATCGTTTTGAAAGATATCCTCGTTGATACATTTAAAATAAAATAAGTTTTAACAAGTTGTCCCATGAATTTGCATCATAAGAAAATCATAGTTTTTAATACAACGAGGACGGTTTAATTCAAGTGAAAATCCATGAAAATAGTCTTGATGAATGCAGACTCTAATGCACTTCTTGTGTGTCCAACGTGTTATACCTGAGAAATACATGCTTAAAATGTCAATATAAAGTTAGTGAGTTCATAGGTTTAAATTTATAATAAAAGTGGATCGCAGGATTTGGCGTGGCAAAGTTGTTGTATGAATACAACGCCACAAAACATAATTACGATTTTCTAAGCTCATGATACCGAAGCTACAACACCGTTTTCATGTAAACAAATACACGTATAATAATACCCACGCAGGTGTTTAACCCAAAACACCTGAAATCCGACATGGTATACGTTCGTTAGTTCGGACCTCCGAAACTAGTGAGCGCTTAATTTACCCGAACAGGGATATCAATCCCAATAGATCTATTTATAACACTCGCACTTACACAATGTAATTAACGGTTCATAATATTTGGGGCAAACTGGGTTATCGCTATTTAGGCCTAATCATAATCATTTAAATTTGTATTTGCGATCAGAGTAAAACAAGCAATGTATCTCACCTCGAGATTTATAAAACAATTGTAAATAGTCAAAGCGGGGCTATAAACTCACCTTAATGAATGGATTGATTTTGGAAAATATCATGCAAGGGAAAACGTCACAATTAATCCGAAACACAACCTAATTAAATATAGGTCGTTTTAAAATCATGCAAGTGAAATGAAATGATGCAATATATTATTATAACATTATATCACTACCTAATAATTTGCGTTTTAGTTTTATAAGTCAAAATAACATTCACGTCTAATTCACTGTTTTTATCTGTCATTATATACTCTATTATTATTTTTAAGTAACAAATATAATAAGTCTTATTTAGTTTACTAAATAAAAATTTTAAAAGTTTACGACGCGTATAAATAATATATAAGTTATACTATAATATTTCTTAAGGTCTTTATTGTTCAAATGAACTCGAAAACGCCTGAAACCCCTATTTCAATTTCCAAACAGCTCACTTATTTTTATAAAAATACATTCTGGTCCAGTTTTACATAAGTCATAACTTCTTCGTTATAAAGATTCATGGAACGAGCGAATGCTACATTTTTACGTAAAGTCGAGCTCTACAAAATATCCTTTATAAACTTATCCCGACTCAGATCCGAAAAGGGTCAAAAACTTAATTGAACAGATCTGGACAGATTGGTTGTAAAACAGTTTTTGCCGGAAAATCATTAAACTTTATTTGACCATATCTCCTTCGTTTTATGTCTTATTTTTTGCATTCTTTATATCCTCACGTTCATATTTAAGTCTACTATCATATTTTTAAGGCCTCGGCTATTCCAAACCAAATTTACTGTACGAAATTAATATTACAAATCTGGACAACAACTATTTGTTTTTCATTCTAACACTATTTTTCACTAATTTTCATTAATTTTCATCACAACAACAAATTCATACTAACCTAGTCCCTTCTACCAATTTGTCAAGAAATAACATAAAATTAAGAACATATACAACTTTACTAGTTTAAGTTTATAATTTATCATTTTAACAATAAAGCTAATATTTTAACAAGTAATTTATAAAGTGATTAAAATAAGTAGTTTATGTGTATGTTCATATTTTTATTATTCATTTTATAAGTTCTTTACAAGTTTACATATATATAATTTACTTCTTTCTTTTGGAAAAACTTTAGAAATACAAACTAGCGGTGATATAAATTGTAAATAAGATTATATGAACAAAATATATGAAATGAAAGTATGTATGAATTATGCACCTTAGTATGATGAAATGATGAGAATACTTGTATCAAACCCCAAATATTGTTTGATTTTTAACCTAAACACTTTAAGACTTCTTGGAAAATACTTGTAACTTATCAAAATAATTCTTCTTCTTGTTGCTTCTTCTTTGGCCGAAAATATTAGAGAGAAAGAGAGAGTTTATGTGTGAATTTTTCTAGTGCAAATGAAAGCTAGTTAGGTGGTTAGTATTTATAGAAACAAATATGAAAGTTTGAATGGTAAAAACTTGAATCACATGTTTATGCATAATTAAATTGAGAAAGAATATCTTGGTGTTGGGGTGGCTTGTGTGACCGGTCAAGAGAGAAGAAACAGAGGGGGAGGAAAACTAGATTTAGTGTATTGTTACTATTCACATGTGATTTGGGATTAAAATAGGTAGTTTTGTGTTTGTAACCAATAAAATAAATATGTTTTACTTCCACATATATGGGCCGAATATTTTAAGGTTAAGAGGGGGGGTTTTATGTAGTTTTTGATAGTATAGGGTGTAGTTATGTGTGTATACAAAGGTGGTGAAGTGTTGGTTGATTTATATATATGCATGCATGCAAAACCATGCAAGTTTATATAGTTTACGTAAAATTTGTAAATAAAATATGCAGTCTTATAAATTATATTCGTAAAGTTCGTATAACACATATTTGACGTAAACTTATATTTGTTTAATGCCGGTTTACGTTTAACGTTGTTTTTCAGTTTACGCGATTTAATTTAGCGGTTTCATATAAAAGTAGCAAGTAAGGTTTCAAAGTAAATAATTTTGAGTTTATTGATGTAAAAAATTTAACCTGAAAAATGTGAGTTGTCACATAGTTGGAGAACTAGTGATTGGAGAACTACGTGTTATAGTTGATGTATTGTTTGGAACATGTGTAATAGGGGAGTGGCGTATAGTATTAGTAATAATGTTAACTGGTTCATCCAAAAAACTATACGAGGGTGAGAGGTTGGTGTCATAGAACCAAAAGGAAATATTGTTTCGTCAAAAGTAACATAGCGTGAAATAATAATTTTATTGGTGTTTAAGTAAAGACAAGGATATCCACGGTGATTGGATGTGTGCCTCAAAAATATAGATGGTATAGCACGTAGTTCAAGTTGTGAGTGGTATCGAGGCGAGAGTAACAAAAACACCCAAAGGTACGTAGGAGACTATAGTCGGGTGTGGTTCTAAAGAGACGAGTAGAAGGTATTTCATTGTTAATTATACTCGAAGGTAAAATATTTAATAGGAAGAGGGCCATTTTGAGAGCTTCGACCCAAAAAGTAGGGGGAAGGTGAGCTTGAAAAAGTAAGGTTCGAATGAGATTGTTGATAGTGTGTATCATGTGTTCAGTCTTACCATTTTGTTGCGAGATTTTTAGACAAGAGAACCTAAACGGAATTCTGTTAGAGGAAAATAATTTATGTAAGGTGTGGTTGTCAAATTCACCACCATGATCACACTGAAACGACTTGATTTAACATTGAAATTGAGTATGGACAAAGTTACAAAACAACACAAACATAGACAAGACATATGATTTATTAATCAACGGATAAGCCCAAACAAATTGCAAATAATGATCCAAGACCATAACATAGTATTTAAAACCCGAAAGACTCAGAATGGGAGAAGTCTACACATCTGAGTGAACAATGTCAAAACAAGATTTAACCAAAGTATGAGAGCTAACAAATGAAATCCTCACGTGCTTGCCAAGCTGGCAAGCATGACAAAGGACATAAGGTTTCTCTTTATTGCATGAAATGAAATTACAAGAAATGAGACAACGTAACACTTCACTTCCTGGATGTCCAAGTCGTTGGTGCCACGTAGTTTGATTGGTAAGAAATGAACGAGGAAGGGGAGAGGGATTTGTAACAAGGTAAAGATCCCTCGTGCTATCACAGAGGAGAAGAACCCGAAGGGTCATGAAATCTTTAATAAAAAAACCAAAAGCGTCAAATTCAACGGTACAACTATTATCACGAGTAAACTGACGAACGGAAATTAAACTTTTTACAATATTAAGGGTGATAAGAACATTATTAAGCTGAAGGGGTCTATGAGATGTTGGCAAAATTCTATGTCCATAATTGGTGACGGGTATAGTATAACCGTCTCCAACCGAGACAGATGGATATATACACATATTTAAAACATCACTAAGACTAGTAACTGAATTATTAAGGTGAGAACTCGCACCTGTATCCATATTCCAATCACCAGTAGTAGGATCCTGTGAAGCAGTGGCAATGCGATAATATCGTCTCATGTCCCGCACTTTGACCCGATTGTCCTAAATTAACCGGATGACCCGATTGACCCAAAGAAACGGGCAGACCTGGTTGGCCCGAACCAAAAAATACAAGCTGACCCGGCTGTCCAATAGTGGTGGGCTAAACTTGCTAATACGGACCGGCAGATAATAAACCTGGTGGGCCGGATAAGAAACATGGTTTGGTCCGAACAAAAAAACTAGTGGGCTGGTAAATCCAGCCATGATTGTTGATTAGAGTTGCAATGTTTTTATAAGGGTTAGGGCTTGTGGGATCGTGAGGAAGTAAAAGGGTTACGTTATGTTGACTGATAATAAATAATGCAATATAAAGAAACACGCCAACAAAACACTAGGAGCTGCTTAGGATGGCGACTGAATGAATCAAATACCAAACAAAGAAGAAAACAACCACAATGATCTTGATCACAAGCCGACTGGTTATCAACCAAAAGAACCAACGATCAACTAAAACCTTTAACACATCTATTGGTTATTAAACAAACGAATCAACGATCAACAAAAAAACTTAAAAACGTCGACTGGTTATAAACTTAAAACCAACGATTGACACAAAAGTTAAGAACAATTTCTAGGGTTTTTAGGAACGGTGTTTTGTTTTAGGGTTTATGGATCGGTTGTTAGCCTAATACCATGTAAGAAGGGTAAAGTGTGTATTATTGAATTATTGAATGAATACATGAGATATGTTCGGTACATTATATATAAAACTATTGAATACTCTAAAAGCGGGTTTGAGCCCATACAAATGCTTACAAATACTAATGTCGACTAACATTTTGTTATTCTATTATACAATAATTTATTTTGCATGAATTTCATTAGTATTGATCACGAGAAACCCGGTTCATGTCTTTTAATGATTCCACATTGCGGAATTCCGCATGTGGCAGCTTATTCAATTAGGCAACCGACAAACAGATAGATCACACGTCCGTAATCAAAGCAACCTAAGCCAAGATCATGCCCCAGATATCTTCATCTTTATGTTAGATTCTTTTTCGTAAAAGATAAAAGGCCGAATATTGATTTGCATACAAGACACATGCCATTTTCACTGACACACGTCAATTTATATATGCAAATCATTTCTCATTGTGAATTAGTCTTGGTTTATTATCCATAAAATTTAATAATATATTCAGATTCGGTTTTTTCAAATTTTGCAATGGATCGTTTTACCTAACACTTTGTTCTTGAGTTTTATTTTATCAAGGAAGGAAAAAGAAAGAGACGGAAAAAAAATAAAAATCGAGTTCTTGAGATTTTTTTAAGAAGGAAGGGAATGGGAAAGGAAAGGTAGCATTATGCGTCATATATTTTCTTCAATGATTGTATCAATTGTGTTTTGGAGGCTAAATTGGTAATTTTATTTGTTTTTCTTTCCTTCCTTTGTACTAAAAAATATATACTCAAAAACACAACTTGTAATAACTACTTTCTTCATCATGTCATCTTTTACTATCCTTTCCTATCACATCCCTTTACATTTTTTAAAATTTGGACTTGTGTAACAGTGTTAAGATTTTGCAATGAATCAACTCATCTAAAATTTTGCAATGAAGTGTATCATCAACTTTGTCAAATGTATGTGTCAAGTTATTATCTAAGAGAAGGAGGTACGCATGGCTGGTAGCCATGCGCCATACTACCAGCCACGGATTTTGCTGCGCCGACGACACCGTGCCTTGACTGTTAAGTTGTGGGCTGGCAAATACCAGCCAACGCCATAGCTTGTTTTTTTTTGTCTTTTTGTGTATTTAGTGGGGTATGTGTGGACCCATGACACCATTTTTATGGCTATGGCTTGAGCCAACGAGGGAGCCACCCGAATGTGGTGCCATAGCAATTTTGGTGCCAAAGCACTTTTGCTGACGTGACGACACTTTTTGTGTCATGGCTTGAGGGTACCCAATGCTTTAAAAGCATGCATTTTAAGGGTAAACTTTTTAGCGAATAATTATTTAGAAAAAAAACCCAACTATAAATCAAGTAAACTGTAAAACAGTAGTGTGGTTTGCATATTTTGACATAAACCAATAAACCATCATTAGGTGAGCATGATGCGGTTTGGGGGCGGTTTCTTACTAAAACCGAACCGCAACCGCACTTGTGGTTTCTTCAAATATAGAAACCGAACTGCACCACGGTTTGCGGTTTTTTTTGCGGTTTTTGCGAGTTTGCGGTTTTTAACCGCACCGCACTATCACGTGCGGTTTTTGCGGTTTTTGGTTTACAATGTTGGTTTTTTCGGTTATAACAACGCATATGTTTAATGTAAACACACACATCACTTATAACTTATACGAATATTAATGATAATATGTGGTAGAAGCCTTATAACACACATTAAATAATCGATGTGCCGTTTTTGGTTTTAAATAATAAATATGTGGTGCGGTGCGGTTTTAGTTGTGCGGTTTTACGGGTAAAACCGCAACCGCACCGCAAAATGCGGTTTTTATTTTTTTCTTAAAACCGAACTACAGTTTTTGCGATGGTGCGGTTTTTGTGGTGCGGTTTTTGCGATTTTACGGTTTGCGGTGCGGTTTCTGCTCACCCCTCCATCAGTACCAAATGCTAATAGTAGTATACATTATTACTAAAAGACTATATAACAGAAATCGTTGCAAGGTAAATGATTCTCGCCACAATTTTTGAATGAATCATCCCAGAGAGGGATGTGGTCTCGTTATAGTATTGACGTATTAGAAATGATTAATAACAATAGTTTCGGACATTGATGCATGATTGGTGACAAAACTATTAAACTACACGATTGAGTTTTGCAGTCTATACTTGTGTATATATAATCGATTAACATTGAAAAATAAATATGAAGAACTTAATGTCATGAGACATAAATAAAGTACACTTTTCAATTAAAAAAGATAAGATATTCGTCTTTATCAAGAAATGATGATCTTCAAAGCGAAACTATTCCTATGCACGGAAGTGATGACTTGCTTTTACTATCCTTTTAATGTGATTCACATGGAAATTTTTCCATCACCATCTCTTTGCTTCCTTTATTATGAGTTTACTAGATATCTTTTAGTACACTATATGTCGAAAAGTCATTCCTTTGCGTTGGCGTCCTTAACCCAATACGGTACTCCAACAGTGTAGTGTCATGTCGAGCCTTTTATTCGTAGCATGTACCACGTCTTTACTACTATAGTACTTTGACAAGACCAGCATGATAAATCATGAACCCTCGTATTTAGCATGCTTCCAAATAGAACCCGGCCCTTCAGAATTTGGCTCGTGACATTCTCCCACCAGTCCACCACCAATTCATGCACGACCTCGTGCATGGTCATTCGCCCCAACGAATCGACATCCCTCAAATGGTTTGGTCACGAAACTTCTCTTAGCCCTACTTCACTCCCCGCATTTCCTCCTCGAGAGTTACTTCACTAATTGAACAAGCTCCCTTATTGGCAGAGAAAATCGTACAACTTCGCTTACAATTTTACCGATACTAAGCTAAATATCGAGCACTAACCAGGTAAAACCAACCTTTCTCTTGAGGTGTTTTGAAGCCTAAAACAACAAACCTAACTCATTCGATTTTGGTGTACAATGGTGAATATGAATTTGGAGTATAATAGTAGAATATGATCAAATAACAAGGTTACATATACAAACTAAAACAACAAAATTAGACCATTTTGAATACATTAAAACAAGATATTGATCAAAGATTATTATGAATGGAAGCCTTTACAATGCTTGAGATATGCTTGCAATGGGTAAGTCAAATGGTAGAAAATGGCTTGTTTAAATAGGCAAAGATGAGTCCTCTACACACCTAAACGGATCCACGGATCATTGCAGGATCTGTAGGTCTATAGGTTCTAAAATTAAACCCATTTTGAAACGTCTTTAACATTTATTTGCATTTTTCCATTCTAGATTGCTTAAGGAAGAGATATAGCGAAATATTTTTGATGCTTTCCTAAATTGTTAAACATTCAAAGGATAAAAATGCTTAATGATTGTTTTTAAGCAAAACACATATTATGTTTTTCTCATTTGTGTGAAATTATCACAAGAGTGATAAATCCTTATTTCAATGAAGAATGAGGTTTAAATTTTTTTGTTATTTTTGCATAACATAACAAACACACTTATACTAGTCATTATTTATGAGACCTGAAGGTTACACACATATAGCATGAAACACTTGAATGATATATATATATACATATATATATATATATATATACAT